>OLKM01004406.1:0-22661 GCA_900291075.1 Melanogrammus aeglefinus | reverse complement strand
TGGCCTTGCAATACACCATTGGGACTCTAAGGAAATTTTACATTAACTGGTTCACCTGATTGCTCACGGGCAGAAAAGAGCACGTCGCCCTGGGCAAAGCGAAGTCACACGCCCACAACGTCACCTGCGCGTGGCCCCCAGCTCTTTGGGCCCCACCCTCCTCAATCGACATGCTCCCCTGGCAGTGTAATTAGCAGGCAGGGTTATATTCCGATTGCTATGCTTGATTACACACAGCTCTACCTCAAGGGACAACCCCACTTCCACTCTTGCCCCTCTGCCAACATCCACACTGACCACCTTGCCTGGAGGAGATAGAGGTGTGGATGAAGCTCAACTTCCTTCAACTAAACAGCTCAAAAATGGGAGCCATCCTTGCTGGCACACCACATCAGCTCCACTCTTCCACCATCACTGTAGCTGCCAGCAGAAACAGTTGCATAATTGTATTATTAGATAATAAGTGTAGGTTTTCAATGATAAGAATAGTTTTATTAAGAATGACACCACATTTATAATATATATACTATATTCTATCTGCATTTAATTTAATTGTTAGTATGTTTACAAGCTTACCATGGTTAATGCTAATCAATGTATAGCGGAACTATTGTTCTGAGGTGCAAGAGGTGAGTTTATTGTGGTAGCACCAGCATCGGAGCATGCAGCTGCTTGCCTAACCGCGTGAGATAAGTGCGGGAATATTACCTTTGTTAGTTCAACGAGAGATACACAGGAGAGAAGTTGCCTCTGTGTTACCTGTTTCACGCGTTAACTGAAGTTAACGGGGCCAATGAGGTTTGCATAGTTTCTTTCACTTGTAATTATCATTTGCTATTCTCTGATAATATTCATATTTATGGAGCACATGTATGATTTTGTTTAGTTCTCACGGCATGTTTGATGGCAAAGAGGATGATGAGACTCAGCTAATAAATGCCCGTAAACAAGAAAGCCTTGTGTCCGTGACTGGCTGACTAGCGAGGAGCTACAGTGAGAACTCAGCCCTGCTTGACACGCAGGTGGAGACGTGGAGGGAAGATGATCCGGCGCCTGCCGTTCGTCGACGGAGCTGCTAGCAAGTTTACATTCGAAGCATCACAGATAGATTGTGCAACACTGTAAACATATTAAACAGGCAAGCAGAACCCGGGGAGCATTGCATGGTTAAACCTACAAGAAGTCTAAATATTTAAACCAAGTTAAATATTTACGAAGTGGGAATAGCCTTCAACGTGCTTAAGGGGATCTGTAAGTTAAATGTTATTTTGTTAATGTCATGTTTACCAGTTGAAGTGAATACAGCAACACAGTTGAAGTGATTGCTGTATTCACCACATTATATCTTAAGCTATATTGAAGGGTAAAAAATCATTTAAAGGGACCACATCATAATGTTTCTGATTTTGGTATTATTTTGGTGTTAAAGATAAGTGTTTATTCTGTTTAAGTGAAAATAAGTTAATTTGCATTGTTGAAAGTGTTTCTAGCAGAGTACACTGTAAAAATATACTTTGTTAAATCTAAAGGTAAAGTTATTTATTTCAATTTAAAGAAGGCTAACTGGTAACATTAAGCTAGATGTGTCACTTACTTTATTTAGCTAATTTTTAAGTTTTAGCTAGTAAACAAAGTGTTAAAGGGCCAGTTCAAATATATTAAAAATGTCTGAGTATGAGACAAATGAAAGGGACTCATACGCAAACAGTGAAGCAACAGGTTTAGAGCAGCAGTTTAAAGACCTTGATATAGATGAAAACCCATCAAAAGAGACTGAGGTAGCTGTAGAAACTCAAGCTGCTGTAGAGGAAAGTCTTAAGGCGAAGTCAAAGAACCAGAGAGCTTACTGAAAAGGGTCAAGAACTGTATGACAGCGAAACTAAAAGGCTTCAACATCGCTTTATACAACCTCTTATGACAAATGGAAAGATCTCTGCTAAAGAAGAGACAAGGAAGCAAATCGATGGAACATGCTCCACTGGATCTATGCAAACCTCATTGGCCTAACATAATTCATGATCAGTAATGCTTCAAGAGTAATAAAAACAAGCTTATCAAAGATTCACGCCAACACACTACTCCGGATGGCATGACACGCCGCGAGTAGACACGTGTGAGGCTGTCTCGGAAAGCTCTTGGAACATGTAGGGGGATTCTCTTGAATTAACAGAAAAGAGTACCAGATTACTCACAAAAGAAAGAGCATACTGGAACGGAGACTGGCTCTGTGCTTACACATGCAACCTCCAAAAGGTCTAGTTTAAGTTCACGAAGTTCAAAGTCTGCAAGCATCAGATCAAAGCAATCAAGCCTGTCCTCAAATAAACTGGAAGCTGCAGCAGAGTTAGCTGCAACTCAAGCCACATTAAAGGTATTAGAGGACATGGAACTTAAGGAACAAGAGCTTGGAAACCTTGAAGTTGAGAACAGAAAGAGGCTTGCACTGCAAGAAGAAGAAAATGCTGCAAGAAAAAATGCATTAGAAGAGAAGCGCAGGCAGTTGGAGCGCTTAGAGACAGTGAAGAGAATGAATGCTGCAAAAGCACGTCAACAAGTCTACGAACACGAATTGTGTTCGGACGAAGAGATATCAGAGTGGATCCATAGCAGCACGCATGTGAAAAACGAAGCTAAAACTACCCAAGGAAGTCTTTCTATGCATCATGTGGCAACACCACAAAATGCACACATGGACAACCTGCTATGGTGGCACAGACTGTTGAAAGTGTGCAACCTGCTGCCGTTGCTCATCAAGAAGATAGCATTACAGCACTTGCCAAAGCAATAACCGAGTCGATCAACACAAGCCATCTCCCAATACCAGAGCCTTCTGTTTTTCAATGGAGACCCACTAAGGTACAAAGACTGGAAAACATCCTTTGAGACTTGATCGGCAGGAAGAATATTCCAGCGAATGAGAAGGTCTACTACCTCCGCAAATATGTGGGCGGACCTGCAAAGAGAGCTATTGAAGGTTACTTCCTGCTAGGCACGGATGCAGCCTACTATTCAGCATTGGACATCTGGAAGAAAGGTATGGAAGCCCCTTTCTGATTGCAAGGCCTTTCAGGGATAAGATAACTCTCATGGCCAAAAATAGGGCCCAGGACAGCATTGAACTAAGAGAATTCTCAGATTTTCTACGAAGCTGTGAAGCAGCAATGACACAGATCAAGAGTCTCGCAGTCCTGAACGACTGTGGTGAAAACCAAAGAATGCTCAACAAGCTTGCCGATTGGTTAACAGCCAGATGGAACAGAAAGGTCCTTGCGGTTGAAGAATCAACACATGACTTTCCAAGCTTCAGAGAATTTGCTCAGTTTGTTGCAAGAGAAGCCAAGATAGCATGCCACCCTGTGACATCTCTTCATGCTCTGAAGTCTGGTGATAGTGAAAAGGTCAAGACACCAATGTCTCGAAATGTTGGTGCAAAGGTGCTGGCAAGCAGCTCAGAAGAAAGCCCAGACCCTAAGACACGTGTCTTCTGTGAGAAGTTGTACCATGGTATTCAAACATGTAGAAAGTTCAAAGAAGAGTCAATCGCAGAAAAGGTCAAGTTTGTGCAAACTAAAGGACTATGTTTTGGATGCTTAAAGACAGGACACCATTCTAAGAACTGTGAAAAGAGGAGTGTCTGCGACACATGTAAAAGGAAGCACCCAACCTGTTTGCATGAAGACCGTGTCATGACGGATGACGGAAAGAAAGATCACAGAGATGACGAAAGAAAGGAGAGTTGGAAACAAGAAGAGCAGGAGAGGTAAAAGGAATGGACGGATTATAAGCAGTCAAATTAAGCTTTTAAGGAAGCCACCTCTAACTGTGTGGTGCAAGACATGAATGGAACTTACACGTCCACCGTTGTTCCAGTGTGGTTGTCAACAACAAGCAACCCAGAGTATGAAGTTCTCGTATATGCTTTACTGGATAACCAAAGTGACACCACCTTTATCCTGAAGGAAAAGGCAGACGCTCTAGACACACAGAATGACATGATGTTGAGAGTTTTGGTTGCATTGGCTCCCAGTGCAACCAAAACTCTCAACATTGTCATCGAGAAGTACAGTCATTCCAAGTCAGAAGTTAACTGGGTTGCAGATCAGAGGCTTTTATTCAGCAAAGAAAATCACTCTTCCAGTAACGTATTCAAGAGACTTCATTTCTGCCAATGTAAGTCACATTCCCACACCCAAGACAGCAAGAGCATGGCCTCATTTAGAGCACCTTGCCGAAGAGATTGCCCCTTTAATTGACTGTGATGTTGGCCTGCTCACAGGTTACAATTGTTTTCAAGCCCTGTTACCCAGAGAAGTTCTGTCAGGCAGAGATGAGGAGCCTTTTTTTCAAAAAACAGACCTCGGCTGGAGTATTGTTGGCTCTGGTAGTTCCTGTGTCGACTACGGAGATGCAATTGGATGCAGCCACAGAACTATTGTCAGACAAGTAACGCCATGCCTTCAGTCGCCTGCCAATCTGACAAGTGAAGTCCGATACATATGTCAAACACAAGTCAAGGAATTAGTCATTCCGCCAAATGTTATGAAGATATTGGAGTCAGACTTTAATGAAAGAACCGTGGAGGATGCTCACTTTTCACAAGAAGATTTTTGCTTCATTTCAATAATGGAGGAGGGAATCAAGATCAAGCCTGACAGTCACTGCGAAATGCCTTTGCCATTTAAAGAGGACATGCCGAGTCTGCCAGACAACAGGAAATGTGCTGTTCATCGCCTAAAGTGCCTGAGTAAGAGATTTGAGAAAGACAAACAGTACCACAAGGACTATGTAACCTTCATGAACGAAACAATGACTCGTGGAGATGCTGAGAAAGTTCCTGAAGAGGAAATCAACAAGAGCCATGCTTGGTACATCCCTCATCACGGGGTGTATCACCCACAAAAACCGGGCAAGATATGCGTTGTGTTCGACTGCTCAGCGAAGTTTCAAGGCATGTCATTGAACGACCATCTGCTTACTGGGCCAGAGCTGACCAATACGTTGGTAGGTGTTCTCTGTCATTTCCGCAAGGGTCAAGTAGCAATAATGTGCGACATAGAGCGCATGTTTCATCAATTTCACGTAAGAGCAGAAGACCAAGACTATCTAAGGTTCTTCTGGTGGGAAAATGGGGACTATCACTCCAAACCATCCGTCTTTCGAATGAAAGTGCACTTGTTTGGGTGCAGCCTCGTCACCCAGCTGTGCAAAGTACGGCCTCAAACACATTGCTGCACAAGGGCAAGGTCGCTTCAGTGAAGCATCCATCCGCTTCATTGAACGAAACTTTTATGTGGATGATGGGCTGACAAGTGGGTCTACAGAAGAAGAAGCAAAGCAACTAGTCAGTGAATCAAGACAGCCCTGTAGCGTTGGCAAGCTACGCATCCACAAGTTCGTTTCTAACAGCCAGGAGGTGCTCGCATCAATCCCAAAAGAAGAGCGGCTCACAAAGCAAACGTACCTAGCACGGCCTATTCAAAAGACGGTTACCCTGCTTGAAGCTGAGTAATGCAGCTACCTCATTTAAACCAAGTCTCATAATCTTTATGTAGTTTATTAATTTAAAAGAAATTACCAGTGATTTGGTGGGAGTGTAGCTGCCAGCAGAAACAGTTGCATAATTTGGATTATTAGAATAAATGTAGGTTTCATGACAGAATAGTTTATTAAGAATGACACCATATTTAAATATATATTATATATTTATCTGCATTTAATTTAGTTTTAAGTATGTTTACAAGCTTACCTGTTAATGTAATCAATGTATAGCGGAACTATTGTTCTGAGGTGCAAGAGGTGACGTTTATTGTTGTAGCACCAGCATCGGAGCATGCAGCGCGTGCCCAACCGGGAATATTGCGGGAATATTACCTTTGTTAGTTCAACGAGAGATACACAGGAGAGGAGTTGCCTCTGTGTTACCTGTTTCACTATCTGAAGTTAACGCGGCCAATGAGGTTTGCATAGTTTCTTTAACTTGTAATTATCATTTGCTATTCTCTGATAATATTCGTATTTATGCAACACATGTATGATTTATATGCTTTTGTTAAGTTCTCACGGCATGTTTGATGGCAAAGAGGATGATGAGACTCAGCTAATAAATGCCCGTAAACAAGAAAGCCTTGTGTCCGTGACTGTTGACTGGAGGGAGCTACAATCACCAATATCCATTTCTCTGGCCAAAATATCTCCCTTTCCACATCTGTCACCAACTTGGGTGTTAAAATGGACCCTCAACTCAACTTCAATCAAACACTGACATCATTCTGTACAACATCATTTTACCACCTCAGGAACACCTCGTCCATGCCTTTATCTCCACAGGTTGGACTACTGTAATGTACAGCTCATCGGGATCTATAGGCAAGACCATCCAGATGCTTCTGTACATACAGAACAGTGCTGCCAGGATCCTGAAGAGGGTGCGCAAACATGATCACATCACCCCCATCCTGTAATCTCTACACTGGCTCCCTGTCCCACTCAGAATTGAGTACAAGGTCTCCCTCCTCACCCACCAGTGCATTCACGGACATGCCCCCCTTTACCTCCAGGAACTCCTCACCCCCAGACCCCTCACATACTCTCCATTCTGCATCCACACGCACCCTCCCAGCCCAAAGGACAAAGCTCTGCACCATGGGTGATCGCGGTCTTTTCCGCTGCAGTAAAACATGCATTAAAAAAGTCAACAATACCACTCTATTTGTCTGTGGCATAGACAGTCATTATCATAAAGCTGGTAGTGTCTGACATTAACAGAAGTATGGACTAGATAACTGCAATTTCTGAATGGCCTCCTCGTCTCCTGATCCTACTGAAGACTGGCTGTCCTGATCCTACTGGAGACTGAAGATTGGCTGTCCTGGTCCTACTGGAGACTGAAGACTGGCTGCCTGGTCCTACTGTAGACTAGCTGTTCTGATCCTACTGAAGACTGGCTGTCCCTGATCCTACTAAAGACTGGCTGTTTAGATCCAACTGAAGACTGGAGACTGTCAGTCCTGTTCCTAATGAAGACTGAAGACTGGCTGCACTGATCCTAATGACTGAAGACTGGCTGTCCTGATCCCACTGACTGAAGACTGTGTGATCCTACTGAAGACTGGCTGTCCTGATCCTACTGACTGAAGACTGGCTGTCTGATCCTACTGAAGACTGGCTGTCCTGATCCTACTGAAGACTAGCTGTCTCTGATCGTACTGAAGACTGGCTGTTCCTGATCCTACTGTAGACTGAAGACTGGCTGTCCTGATCCTACTGAAGACTGGCTGTTCCTGATCCTACTGTAGACTGAAGACTGGCTGTCCTGATCCTACTGACACTGGCTTTCCTGATCCTACTGAAGACTGGCTTTCCTGATAGATATTGAAGACTGGCTGTACCTGATTGTACTGAAGACCGGCTGTCCTAAGCCTACTGTAGACTGAAGACTGGCTGTACCTGATCCTTCTGAAGACTGGCTGTACCTGATACTTCTGAAGGCTGAAGACTGGCTGTCCTGATCCTTATCTTGAACTTGAATGACTGGACTTGTCCCTGATACTGTAGACTGAAGACTGCTGTACCTGATCCTTCTGAAGACTGGCTGTACCTGATACTTCTGAAGGCTGAAGACTGGCTGTCCTGATCCTATTGACTGAAGACTGGCTGTCCCTGATCGTACTGGAGACTAGCTGTCCTGATGCTACTGGGACTGAAGTCTGGCAGTCCCTGATCCTACTGAATACTGTCCCTGATCCAAAGTGAGTATGCTGATGTTTGATTGCTTCAAAAACCCGGTTACACCAGGATGGAGATGGCCTCAATGGCTAACGTCTTTTGAACTTTTTGCTGATGGAAAGGGTCTCCTAGTTGCAGATGACACACCAGCAGCACCCTTACAATTTTGGAAAGCCCTACTTTTACATCATGCAGGACCAGATGTTAAGATATTTTCTCTTGCATAATGCAGGAAGACGTGCCAATTATGATGCCGCAGTGATAGCTTTGAATAATATTTGTTTTCCGTTCCATGCACTTTTGCAAAGACAAGGAGAGACAGTGCAACCGTTTGCTACAAGGCTCAGACCAGCAGATAGAGACTGTGCGTTTGATGCAGATATGGATAACCAAATTTGTGATAGGTGCATGGTGTTCATCAAGCTATGTGCGCTGTAAACTTCTGGAGAAGGGTAACGATCTCACTCTCATTCCCACACTGGAAGTTGCATCACTCTGAGAAAATTGCAGAGCAGATGGTAACAACGTTGCAGGTGGAGCCAGCAAGTGCAAAGCCGGAAAGTGTGAATCCTATAGGTCAAAAGCACGGCAAAGCAAAATTCCAGAGAGAACAGATCCCACAAGCAAGAAAGTCTGATCAGCCAAGCTATTACAGCTGTGGAAATACAGACCACTTTGGCATAGACCCAAATTGTCCAGCTAGGGGTCAGAAATGCCAGAAATGCAAGGGCAAAGATCCCTTTTTTAAAGTGTGCTAAAACACTAGGAAACCAACAAAGAGCGAGCAGACTGTCTTTGTGGTGAAAGACAGCATGTGAAAAGCAGACTTAATGTGTGCGGGGTCATACCCAGAACAACATCAAACCATGAACTCTTCCGGATGTCGATGCCTGCTGAACATAACAGTCCTTCCCAACCTTTTCTCAGGCCAACGAGAAAGGCTCCTGAGAGACAGAAAGACTTTGTCATTAGTTAGGTCTCTCGCACTGAGTATAATGGTTGACTGTCTTGTCAACACAGGTATTTACAGTATGTTGTTACATGAGTTGAAAATTTCAGTTATGAGCTAAGATTAGAAATCCAATGTTTATATGGTTAAGACTGATGATTTGAATTTAACAAAATAAATGATATGAGGGAAGAAATTCCTTTAAATTTAAGTTACTGAAAGAAGTTAATGCATACAGCTGTTTGTAATTGAGAATTCTGATTTAAAGAAGATAAAATATTTATTTTAGAGGTAGAGTTTAAGTCCAATTAAAGGGGGGATCTCGGTTACTGTGTAAGAGAAACATTATATTGCAAGTATAATTAGGGAACATGTTTGATACGTATAACATGCAGTTGAAGAATTCCAGTAAAGCAACAGTATTGAGTTGAAATGCGTGTCCATGTCTGTGATTAAATTCAGTAAGATTAAAGACATATGGAACTCAAAATAGTTATGAGTCTAGGATTCATCTTTTCATGCCATTTTTTTATGTTTAGGTTTTATCCTTATGTATTTATTTAGCTTTATTTTTATTTGTATCCCTGTTTTACCTCTCCATCCATATATCGTAATTATTACGGTGTGAGTCACATGGTCTACATTATAAGGGGTTTGTCATGTCAACTTATAAACATCGGCTCTGCAGGCAAAAAACCTTCAAGCCCTGCTATAAACTGGTTTTCAACAAAAACAGAGCAACTGCTTCCAGGGCAATAGAAGAATTGTTTATGCCCTACGTTTTGAAATCACTTTGACCTATCTTTACAGTAAATTACAAACTTAACAATAAACTTACACATGCCCAACTAGAAAGCTTAAAGACAGACACATATGCCACCACATATGCACACATGCATCAGTCAGACATGAACAAATATGTACTAATAAGTACACATTTCTACATTAAATGAATGTAACTTAAATATTGGCACACCATTAGACCCAGGATCACACACACAAAAAAAATAGACATGTTTGCCCAAAAGTATTAAAAAATCTCCCTAAAGCTTTACTATTGCATAAACATGCCTTGAGATTCTGCCACATCTATTTGGGGAATTTGTGGTGGACTGAGAGTCCCATGCTCGTCTGAGGGTGCCATGTGCCTCGCCACAAACAGCACATGGTTTTTATCCGTGTAACCACAGGAGCAACGGCTCACTAATTACAATATAATCCTTATTCTATTTTAATAATCCATATAAAACCAATTTTGAGGAATGCCAAAATATAGTTCTATTTTCAGCACCATATGCATGCTCCTGTTCCTGCTGGACGTTCAATAACTCTTGGATGGCATTACATAGCTGGCGTTCTTTGACCACAGAATGAGAACAACATGAAGGTTTGAAAAAGACAGACAAAGAGGAGAAGAGAATGACCATAAGGTTCAATAAGTAAAAGGAACAGAAAGAGTGGAGGACTGGAGGCTCTGACTAGCGAGAGCACACGCAGGAAACCGCGTTTCTTGTGCTGCAAACAGGAAACTCTTGTTGCCCAGATCCCTCGACTGGCTTTCAGCCCACTGCCACCGCCCTGGCGAATAGAGAGATGGAGGTGATTGGTCCATTGACAGCACCTGCCAGTCATTCACCGGTCTGCTAATTGGGTCCCCAGAGAAACGCCCCCTTCCCATCTCCGGCCAGTACAGGAGAGACAGAGCTCCGCCACAGAGAGACCAGTACAGGAGAGACAGAGCTCAACCACCTCCACAGAAAGACCAGGACAGGAGAGACAGCTAAACCACAGAGAGACTAGTACAGGAGACAGCTCAACCATCGAGAGACCAGTACAGGAGAGAGAAGCAGAACACGTTGACTGGGTGAACAAAGCCAGTAAGGAATGTAGGTCTGCACCCTGCTGCCATTGTATGCCAACACAATCTGTCTTCCTGTGCAGTCAAGAGGCAAGGAGTACACACCCATGTACATCACACACCCACACGTTAAAAAGGAAAGAACAACACAACCACTCAAATCCAGGCAAACACAAACACACAGAGGACCTAAATGAGAGAGAGAGAGAGAGAGAGAGAGAGAGAGAGAGAGAGAGGAGAGAGAGAGAGAGAGAGAGAGAGAGAGAGAGAGAGAGAGAGAGAGAGAGAGAGAGAGAGAGAGAGAGAGAGAGAGAGAGAGAGAGAGAGAGAGATAAAAAGTCTCCAGAGGCCAGGCTCATTTGTTTCTTCGCAGAACTATACTCTGAGTAACTGGATGTCTAACTCACTGAACGTCGTTTCAACTCTTTGTGTGACACTAGCGGACCGAGGTTTGCTACAAGGTAGACTTTTGTATGTTTGCACTTTTGATGTGTTTGATGGATTATTCCTTTAAACGGATTGTTAGACTGGACCATTTTATTTGAAGCCATTCCACTTGTCTGTCATTTTGCCTTCAAAACGGTAAATGTTAGACTGTTTAACTTTCTTGTCTGTCAATCTCTCTGTGAGTGAGCTCTGCTCCCTGTCTAATGAGCCGCTTCTTCTCCTTCAGAGCGCTTGAATGTGATGAACACAGCTCAGAGTGACTTGGATACTTTGAGAAGATCTGTTGTACACGGGATCGCCGCCGGAGCTCAACATTCACAAGACCTCATGTTTTTTTCTGTAATGATTTATTGATTTTGATTCCATTTTTTGGTAGACTTAAAGTACGTTTCGTTCTCACAACTGAAACAGCTTGGTATAAACACAAAAACATATACATCGTGCTTTGCTGCAAGTACTGCCTTGCTCCCCCTCTGGTCTGGATTCATTTTATTGGGCTCCTTGCTATATTCCTCTACATCTAACCAGGTAAAGTGTTGGTGTGTAGTGTAAGCGAGAGAAAGAGTTGCCAATTACAATTATTCCCTTCTGTTTCCTGTATTGTTAATAACAAAATGCACAAATGTGCATGACCACATTGTTACAAGAAATCTGTATAAAGTATAATTTACTTTATTATTGATATTTTAGTCAGCCATTTTTTATTGTGTAGAACATGTTGAAATGTAAAAATGCAATTAGGCATACATAGACACACTATCCATAGATACACACACACACAGAGACACAGACACACACACAGACATACAGACAGACAGTATGTGAGGTATGTGACTGTGTTATTTCCGTGGCAGTGTTTACTCTATGTCTTTATTTCCTTTCCCAGAGAGAGGGCGCGTGGGAACCCTGAGTCAGAATAAATCAAACCCTGGGAAACATTATAGAGGAGGTCCTAAGGGTAGCACACAGTTAGACTACAATAAACCCTGGGACTACATTCTATAATGTCTCCCAGGGTTTAATGTAGTCTAAATGGTAACACATTTAAACTACAATAAACCCTGGGAAACATGTAGAGAAGATCCTAAAGGTTACACACATTTAAACTACAATATACCCAGGGAGACATATAGAGGAGTTGCTAAAGGGAACACAAATTTAAATTACAATAAACTAACCCAACTTCCCATGCACACACACATGCAAGCACAGACACACCCATCCACTAAATGGGTGGATGGCGGGAAAAGCAAGGGAACGTCGATAATCCTCCCAAACTACGATTCCAAATTCTAAACTACTTACTGTTTACCGTCCACAAACTAAGAAACCTGCTTAATTTTTACCTTTGTATAAGCCTTAGAACCAGACGAATCTGGGAGTTCATGTTTTATTTCTCTTGCATGTGTCTGGCCCCCCGTTCCATCAGAAAGATGTCTAGCTGCCCTGGCCCGGGTGAAGTCAATCCCAAGCGTTGATCTTATGTGTGGTGGTCCGACAGGGTGATGATTGTTTAGACCCAGGCCCTATGGGAGCTGTTGAGGCCTTTTCATAATCAACCACAATGTGTCATGCATTCCGTTGCTCTAATTGGTTGTCGGACTAACCAATTGAGTCCAGAGACATTTTGGTCTGCGTCTGTTGATAACAATTTCACTGTCTTGCCTGTGTAAAACCTTCGTCACAGAGCCAGCTTTCTTGGTTCATTGGAGTAAGCGAGGCTACGCACGGAGAGTAGACCTCTTTAGAATCATTTGCATACTCTGATTTCAATTTTATTTTAATTCAAGCCACTCGTATGCACGAATAAGTAGACCACATCTCAGTATAGGCTACTATTTACAAGTGCAAAAAGGCCAACATATTCTTTATTTTGCTGACCAGATGTTTTTTATCCCGACAAAAGCCTCGCAAGGAAAGTTCTCCTGCTGCTTTCTCGTAGTTGGCCATCATCTTCGTTAAACGTGACTGCATCACCTTCTCCCTCATGATCGTCAGCAGCTCTCAGATTTCACCATCTCTACAGTTACAACTCCTCATGTTGATGTCGCTGTGTTGTTACTGTAGAGAACGCCAGGAGGCACGCAATGTTTACAACTTCTCGGGGGTGCGTATTTGCAGACATGAGCAAAGTGTTCGAACAATCGCAACAGAGAGAGCGTACTCATCAATCACAGCAAACTGGGCTACTCAGGAGGGGGGCTAACGGGAGGGAGATTAGAGCGTTTTTGAAAGACGCAGATATGGGTTTTGCAGAAATGAACAGTTCTAGAACTACTCAATTCTAGAAGTACCCCCACCCTAAAAAAACATGATATAGGATCTTTAATTGAGTGGTTTCAGACATTAACACTGATATAAGCAAATATATATCAAGGTATCCCAATCAACTTCCTGAGAACAAATACTGTGGTCACTAAGATAACCCTTTTCTTCCTTCCGACAGGTTACTACCAAACTGATTACAGTCCGCTGTTGTGACCCTGCTGTGCACTGATTGGCCATGGCAGACTGGAGCCTTCTGGGAAACTTCCTTGAAGAAGTACAGGAACATTCTACCTCTGTTGGCAAGGTACCAGGCATATGTGGCACACACACACTTGTTAAAATACACATTCATACACATATTAATTAGCCAAGTATTGCCCTAGATCAGGGGTCGGCAACCCAAAATGTTGAAAGAGCCAAATTGGACCAAAAAAACAAAAAACCAATCTGTCAGGAGCCGCAAAAAATTAAAAGCCTTATATAAGCCTTATAATGAAGGCAACGCATGCTATAAGTGTCTATATTAGCTACATTAACCTACTATATAAAAATGACTAGTAGGCTACAAATAGACATAATGTATGAGCATTCAAAATGTTTAATTTCCTTGCAGCGCATCCTGGAGAGAATGAACACACCACAGTGACTAGGCCTACTATGCTGCGCGCGATTGGTGCTTTTAAGTTCACTCTTTCCGTTACAATATATAATCTATTATGTTTCGTTGTATTGATGAAATTATAGAGATAACTATAAAGAAATCAGATTTTTGATGTAATTTTTTATTTTGAGGGATTCGAAAAAACAACAACAAAATGGAACGTGCATAAACTGGCCTCCTGTCACTTCAGCTCAGACCTCCCATGGGGGAAAAAAAAGATGCAGGCCTCTTCACATCCTCAATAACACAATTACAATTTTTGAACTTTTCCGCTTATCTGGGCAACAGACAGAGTGCAATTAAAAACGCAGCCTGCAACTATAAAAATAAAAACAGCAGCCTTTTTGAAAGGATCAGTAGGCTATATAAACGAAAATAATACAATTTAATTAATTTTAATGTAAAATCACATGGATATCTGTCCATTATAGGTATTGTGCGCGCAGCGGGCATCCTGTTCTCTTTTGAGACACGCACAATACAAAGCAGCCATCCTCGAACCTGAGAACAACAACACAATAAAATCTCTTATGTATCATTCTCAATTTATATATTGAAAAATCAGAAATCACTTTATAAAAAAACAGACACTTTTGTGCCTATGACCAGTGGCTTTTAAGTGGAAAAAAAAATATGTGCCGGTATGGTGACTATGCGGTGTCATGAGCTCATAAGAAGTCCCGGTACGCCAGAGAGTTAAAATTGAGAAGTGCCAGTACTCCGTACCGGTGCGTACCGGGCCCACTTAAAGCACTGCCTATGACAGGATGTGTGTTCTTTCACCCGTTTAATGTGACTTCTGTTTTTCGAACATCACTGGACAGCTTCTCTCAATATCGGGCATGTAAGATGTTACTTTAATTTTTCATGCAGGACTGCAAGCCCTCATCTGTGAGGCGGGTGCTGGTGTATTTGGATTTGATGTAGTTCATGTTTGAGAATATCTGCTCGCACAAGGTATGTTGATGGTCCAAGATGGATAATACTCCGAATGTATATCTCTTCATGTTCCTATAACTGTCAGGAAGCGCATTCCATGTGTCAAACACAAGTTTCTCGGGTGTTGGAAGGCTTTGAATTTCGCCTCCATTTGTGGCTTTTGGGCATAGCTGGGCCTTTCTGGCAGAGTGACGTCTTCAAGCTTGGCTGTCAGGCTTTTGAAACTTGAACACCCACAGATCTTTGTCAGCTATATCGGCCTATTTGCCATTTCAAGGTCAGCTTGATTTACCCCTGGGAAAGTGTTCAACAAAGGACGGGGTCAATCTCCAGGGGTGTGGACAGGGGAAGGATAGTTGTCATTTTTTTCCTTTCGGAACTCGCTAAATCTGCTTACAAATGCAGTTTGCATTCATCAGACGATCGCACAATGTAAATAATCCACCGTTTGAGTGTGTGGATCGTGATGGGCTTTTTTGAACTCTCTCAGGGAGGGGAAGTGAGAGTGCCCTCGCTGTTACATCCTCTGTGCGAATACAGTCAGAGCTTGCGGCTCGAAGGACAAAAACAGCTTCCAGCATTTGCAGTGCAGTGTGTTCTGCCCTGACACTGGAGACTTTTATTCAGCGTGTTTATAGGTGACTTGGTTATATCCACCATAAAGTGCAGTTTTTCCAGCCAACTCGGTATCTTCTGTTGCGGGTGTAGATGAGGTCTTTGCTTTCCAGGAATGTTTTTCACATGTTCTAAACAAGCAACAAAGCGACGCAAAACCTCACCCCTGGACAGCCATCGGACTTTGTTGTGTAGCAGGAGATCGGAATTATCGCCGTCAACTTACATCTAGCACAATGAACGGAACTGACGGTGGTTTAATTGCTTTCGGCAATTATCTTGTGTTTCACCATTTGTGGATGACAAGATTTCATCACCTCCATGCACTCCGGTGGGTAAATGTTTGTGCACACAGTGCTTCTTGGTGCAAGATGCAGTGAAATGCAAGCAGATTTCGATCCACGCTTTCTGTAGCAAAGTTACCAAACCCCTTTTGTGATCCTCTCATACTCGTGGGTGCCCATCTCGTAAGCCACTGAAATCAAGTGGTTTGGTGTTTATTCCATTGTCATTTAAACACTTCAGCACAGCCCTCACATTATGTTCTCCCCCGTGTTTGGCCTTTCAGTGGTATTAATTCGATAAGTTTCTTGTTGCGGGCCCATCAGAGTTAATTATCACCTGCATAACAAAGCTGTCTGTTCGATATTCGATTACATCACACGACTCATCACAGGCAATTGAGGTGCTGCTGGAGCTGCATTTAATGTCCCTGATTTGTTGATTGGTGATGTTACCTGCCATTTTAATGGCCCTTTCTTCCACTGTCTCTGCGGAGAGAGTGCATGTCTTTTAATTTTCTTGTTATTATTTCGGTTTTGTTTTTTGAAGTGTCTGAAAATAGGTTGCTCTGATTATTGAATGAATGAATCCTTCATGTAGTCACCATTCTGTGAACGGTCATCCACGCTTCATCTATCTCCCGGGTTGCACAAAGCTAGGCAGCGGTAGTGGAGTTTGGAGATTCAATCCACTTCTTAAATCTATCTTTGTGCTCCTTCTAATTTTCGCCAGAAGTAATTGCAATCGCACTTTTTCTTCGCTCACTCCCAATGGGTACTCGGCTGCAAATGTAGCATGCCTTCCCTGGAAATGTCTTTCCAAAATTACTCTTTTTGTTATTTGACAATTTTTCATTACAAAGACAAACATGCAGGCAATACTCTGTTGTTCTCCTCCAGCTATCTCATCTCTTTTTTACCTTTGGGGATCCATTGGTTCCATCACCACGGGCTAGCTGTTTTTTTTTTTTACAAACTCAGCACCACGCCCACTACGCCGAGTGTGTGTAGCGGGCTATGACGCAAAGCTCTTCGTTGACAGAAATGTTGAAATATGAAAGTTGAAAATGTATTTCTGAAATTTTTTATTTACAGCATTGGAAATGTTAAGAATGTTTGTGTCATATTTGCCCTCTTACAGAAACTATATTTAAAAAAAAAAAAAAAAATCTGAAATTTTTGAAAAAGCTCTCAAAGCTCCAGGGAGCCACTAGGGCGGCGCTAAAGAGCCGCATGCGGCTCCAGAGCCGCGGGTTGCCGACCCCTGCCCTAGATCAACCTGGTCTCACAGGATTCCTGTGAGACTAGGTTGCCAGGTTGATTGTTTTGTAGTGACCACGGGTGTTGATGCCGGTTCGCTAAGGATTCTGGGGTTTCTACTGTTCTAGGGGTTTGGACCGTTTCAGGGCCCTCCTGGGTCATTTGTTATTGGGGAAACTAATCAGGGTTCGTAGGTTGGGGTTGTTTCCTCCATGTTGATAGGTGTGGCTGACGTTGTTGTGTTTCCTCCGTGCTGCTCCAGTGTGTGGTTGACCACTTTGTTCATCTTCCGCATCCTCGTCTTGGCAGCTTGCAGACAGCAGTCTTCTGGGGGAACGAACAAGAGGACTTCACCTGTGACACCATCCAGCCCGGCTGTGAAAACGTCTGCTACGACCGGGCGTGCATTCCCAATAGCGCATATCAGATTACTGGGTATGGTGCATGGTGTAGCTAATCACTTTTGCACTTGTATGATAGAGAAGGCTTCTCTAGCCACTTGGGTTTCCATTTAGAGCTGGGCTTTTTGTCAGTTTCGAGCTTACGCTCTCTTTGCTCAGGGAACTGTCGCTCTCTACGGCCAGTTTGGGTCAGCTTCCAATTTGATTCAGATTAAGACTTTGGGACCAAGGATCACATCGAATAGGAATTGATATTCCTTAAACCGATTGGTTTGTCCAACTTTTATTATTATCGCTATACCTACCTGAGAAAAGTGGTGTCCACCCCCAAGCACCACCATTATGACCGATGTTATGATATATGATATAATATAAAAATGACAGAGGCGTTAGGGCCGGCAGCGCTCAAATTTCAGCTATGCACGCAGGTTCTCATGGTCAGGAGATGTAGATACATCTATTATCCTTAAAATAATTGTAATGTTATTTATTGTGTAGTCAGCTGTACAATAGTGGTTGTATTATTAGAACTGAAACGCAAACACACAGCAAGTGACAACATTTACAAAGTGAATTTACAAAAGTTGCTGCTTGTTTGTGGGGTCCTGGCATCTAATCGAAACAATTGTCTTGTAGCGTGGTCAAGTTGCCCACATTTCTCCACCATATGTGCCAACCCGGCACGGTGAGCGAACCACCTTCCTCCCAAACAGGACACAATTTCAAGGGGAAAGCCAAAAAGGCATGTTTTGTCCAACATATAAACACATAAAGTCTGCTTACTGAAAAACACAAAAGACAAGAAACACTGGTAAGAATAATGGCCATGGATATCGGTTTTCAAAAAGAAGGGAGAAAGCAGCACAGAATAGTCCAAAAAAAAGAGTATCCGCTTTGTTGCTGATTTCTAAAAGGTACAACAACAACGTCCTTCTGAGCAGACTTTCAATGTATGATCGTCGCATGATAATTCTGTTAAACTCTCTTGCTAGACCAACAGTGAAAATCTCTGGCATTTCAGAGGTTTCGATGCTGAATGGGGTTTCTCATTACATTGCTGTCGGCCCCACTGATCATTTAAGCGCTTTATTTTTTTGCCGTCAGTATAGCTTGTGGTGCTAATCGTGGATGTTTTGAAGCAGCACAACCCTTATATAAAACCAGCTGATGCGACGAAACAAAATGCCGATAACCATTTTAAAACCCCATTTTTAATGGTGTCTCTGGTTTAATTGGTTTTCATTCATACTAGTTAATTTGATATTATGTCTTAAAAAAACAATAAAAAACGCGCATTGATTTGCAGACCAGTGGTAGACGCGTGCAATAGTTTCGTGAGAGCACTGCCTTAACCTATAGAGGAAATTGGTCCAACATGCTCTTAATAATTAGCCGTAGCTATTCAGGTGACCATTTGATGTTGTTCTCTACCATCAACGCTGTCGTCAACACCAGGTCTCCAGATCGTGTTTGTGTCCACGCGCATCTCATCTATATGGGCCATCCCAATGCACATCCTACGCCGCGAGCGAGAAAGAGGAGGAGCAGAGAGGCGGATATCCAAGCGGAGGTGAGAGGCTGGTCGCAGATGTGACCAGGAGGGAGGAAAGAAAAGAGCAGAGGAGGAATGTAAAGCGAGAGCGCGGGATGAGGAGTTGGGAGGAGC
Organism: Melanogrammus aeglefinus; assembly: GCA_900291075.1. Taxonomy (NCBI): domain Eukaryota; kingdom Metazoa; phylum Chordata; class Actinopteri; order Gadiformes; family Gadidae; genus Melanogrammus; species Melanogrammus aeglefinus. The sequence continues at coordinate 3,591 of OLKM01004406.1, read as the reverse complement.
AGGAGGAGAAAAGGGCGACATCCACCTTAGGGGCGTTTGCTACGAATCTTACCATCCTCAGCATTCTCATACGGAGCATCATGGCAGGTACTGTATTCACGTTCATTAATTAGAAACATAATACACCCTGGACGGAGCGACCAAAAATCAAACGAAGCTGAATGATCTTTTACCTACAGATCTCGACGTCAAAAACTTCTCTCAGCGAGTGTGACAGGGCGTTTTGCCATCCTGCTCGTCTCAGACCACTGGATGACACCTGCTGTCTGCACGTCAGCATCCGCAGCATCGTCTCTTTACGTACGTTTACGGGCAAGGCACAAGCGCCCTGACGCTGCCTGCTGTTTTTTGCTCAAAAGCCTGTTAAAGAGATAAACTAACACAGCATGGTGTGATATTCCAACAGTAACTTAACATTCACCAACGAAGTACAGCATCTTGTAAAGAAGCCAATTATAACTATCAGTGCCCTAAGAAAGCCCCTGTGCCACGAATACAATGTATGTTTTCGTCAGCCGTAGCTCTTCACTTCTCTGTTATGAAAGTGTTTTTGAAAATTTAGTTGTCACGCTCATGAAAGAGATATCGAGTCCATAAGTTAGGACGCTGTACAGTATGCTTATAAGCAGGATGCTCTTAGTACCTGATGATGCCAGATCCTTTCGTGGCCCTTTGACCTTTATTTAGAACACAAAAGCTCTGAGTTACTAGGAATATGTATTTGTTGATGCAGCTCAGCTTTTTAAAGACAGTGCAAACTTCACATAACTCTTAAAGAAGCTCAAAGACATGAGTGTAAACGCCACCACCTGATCACATGGTCTCTCTCTTTTTAAACAAACAACACAGCAAGTGAAGGTCAACAAGAACACACTGTCAGACACCAAACACTGCGACAACACAGGAGTCCACAGGGTTGGTTGCATCACCAACCACCCTGTTTACATTGTACACAATATATCCTGTAGGGATGTGCACCCTAACACTATATGGTCCAACATTTGCGTGTTGCTCTCCTGAGCTGCTACACCAAGGATATGGCACCCCTCCTGTGTTTTTAGATCTTGATACACCAACATCTGTATTTCTAAAATTGTGACCAAAACCATGGAAGATGGTTTCGATCCAACGGCAATTGACTCACCACGAGCAGGTTGGAAATCACCCTAGTATCTTTAGCGGCGTTCATAGCTTTGATTATGCTTCGTCTGCTGGAAGACACATATGACAACCTCGTGCAAAGACTGCAACAGAGGCTATAGTTTTTCAGCGAAGATTAAGAGTGACAGATTATGGGTAAGCAGCCAACATCATTGTTAACTTTTCTACGTGTGGCATTTGTAGAGCAGCATCATTAGATATGGGCATCATTTCATGGTTTGTAACCAACGGTATGCCCGAAGAAGCAAACTGCCGGCATGCCCACAAACAGTCAATGAAAAAGCGGTAGGAGCAAAGAATTTTTAATGAGCCAGGCAGGTAGGAAAAAGCAAAGAAATAATTCAACTCCACACACCCACTTCTTCCGGGACTATGAAACCCTGCCATCAGGCAGGGAAGAATCTGTGTTGCCGCTTTGCAAATCCTAACCACCTTAAATGATCATTTCTCCCAGCCTCCATTAGCGCTGACCGAACAATGTGGCAACAAATAATGTGCAATAAATAGGTTAGACTATTAGGCACATAGCAGTTGAGCTACGCAACTTTAGCACATAGCACAAATATAATAATTCTAGTCGCAATTAAACATTTGCAACTTTTCGCCATTACGGTAGATTCTATGTCTATCACAGCCGGGCGCAATCTAAAGTCTTCGAAAGCGCCAGCGGTTTTCGATGCTTAAAATGTTTGGCTTGTCTGGTTGTTGTTGTCGTCGTGCTATATGTGCTTTTTGTTCTGATTTGTACTCTGTTGTCTGTTCATACACGAAATGACAATTCCCTGAGTGGACAAATAAAGTTAACCTTGACCTGACTCCGACTGCACCCTTGAGCTGGCGTGTGATTTCAGGTCTCATCATTCAGGGGTCTGGGCTCATGGGAGAGAAGCTACTGGCTTATGAGTTATTGGCATGATTTGATAAACATTGTATGTCTAATAACAGTACTGACGAGATCTGCTCACTGTCAGTGATTTAGACAAAGCGTGACGCTCATCGATTCGTCGTAGGGGTGCTTGCTGCTTACTCTAACTTGCGATTGATTCTCAGGACACGCCTGTTCGGTTTTGTTGATGTCTTCCTTACTACAATGTGACCCAGTCCCTTTATTCTTTTGGTGGCAGGTGGTGTTCTGCCTCTGCAGGTACTTATGTACGGCCATCTTTCCTCCATCCTGCTTTTTACTCTGCCAAAGTATTAAAAAACACTTATTTACAATTAACAGTTAAGACACCAGGACAACAGAATAGGCGCACAGAGTCATGTTTGTGTTCTTCTGTCTGTGCTTTGGACTGCTTTATGCGTTGTCCTCTACGGATATGTATATCTATCTCTCCAGGCCTGGCCAAAGTCCATCCACCCATCCAACTTACCATCTCCCGGACCCACTGAGAAACACGTCCTTCATTGTTTCATGCTGGTGCTGGTGCTCTGTGGGGTCTCATGCACGTCGGTGTGCTCAGCTGAACTCAGCAGGCGCGATATGTAATGACAGCGCTATGCAGATTGTAGCCGGGGTGTGTTTTATTCTCATGATAAAGAATTACCAAAAATAATGTCTATCTCACCTCCTGGTTCAGCGCACTGATCACCAGGGGAGCGGACTATCGTCCCCTGCAATGGGCAGTTACTTCTTGCTTTCAAACACCATCTAACTCCACTCCAGCACCTTCAACCATTGTGTGATTAATTGGTATCCTAGTCCACTTACGCTAACCTCTCCCGTCTTCCCACCATCGAATTGGCCCCACTCAGCGCAACTCTTGAACAACATATTTAGTAGCTACCTATTCTGTGAGGAGAACTTCCTGTCAGATGACCTGCTACAAGCATGAAAGACCAGCTGGAGACTGTGGGGCCACATTGCAAGGACCCGGTGAGCTTCCAGCAATGAAGGGGTGACTGTTCCAAGCGAGGCTTCTTTTCCTCCAGATCCCACAGTAAAAACACAGACTTTCCGCCAGTGCAAGCCCAGCGGCGGTATCTATCCTTCCAGAGGAACATAGCGGCGATGAGAGACCACGCGGAACCAGCAGCCCGCCAGGGCTGAGTGATTAGCAAGTTAGAGACACTTGAAGAAAACCAGGCGAAATTCACATGATGTCCTGTGGTTTTATGCAGTAGAAAAGTATATTGTTGGACGACTCCATCTACTGCTAGAATCTAATTCAACAATTGGAAGATGCTCAAGCCCCTATTCTTGATGAGGATCATCGCGATGATGCCCTCAAAACATGATTCTGCTGTGACGGAGGAGCAGGAACTAATTCCTTTTTTATGGGCTGGGGACTCATTATAACATAATGAAATATTGTGTTGAACTTGACTAATAGTCTGAGCTTAGTTTAGGTAAATAAGAACAGCGTAACACGTAACGTTAACATAAGGGTACATTATATAACCCATTAATGTTACATAATAGTATATAAT
>OLKM01004405.1:0-22674 GCA_900291075.1 Melanogrammus aeglefinus | reverse complement strand
GAGGCGACCTGGGAGGGTGAGGATCGGCTCCTGGGATCTTGTGAATGGCATCAACCGTTCGACTGACAGAGGGGCAATAACCCTGGCCGAGAGGACCAAAACCCACTAAGTCGATGGCCGGCGCCGCAAAGGCAGCATTTCTCCCCATTCAGTGTAGTTGTTCTCCAGGACGAGGCCTGGGCCACTGCCTGGAGGCGCTTGTTGTGTGTCCAGAGGTCCGGAGCGTGGACAACAATGTTCGTCGAGAAACACTGGCACCCCAGGGATGCCTGCCAGGATGGTGCTCATTCACCTTTGAAAGCAGCTAGGGCAGAGTCTTAAGCAAACGGCATTCCGTGTGTTATCGAAACACACCGGCGTGCTGTCCACATAAGGCTTGTGAGGTCCTGCTGGCTTGGGTGGAAAGTGGCACCTGTAGATAGCTCCTGGTGCAGGTCAAGCTTGTGAACATCTGGTACCGAGTCCGAATAGAAGAGCGGTGAAGCTCCTTGGAGTAGGTACGTACTGTTCCGCGAATCCCAAGCCTTATCTCCACCAGGTGGAGATAGACGCAGACCGTAATCCCCCTCTGTTATTTCTTTCTTTGTGATGACCAAGTTCGTAGATCTCAGGGGAGGCATTGATCCCTGCTCGATAATCCCCATTTCCAGAGAGAGCGCGCGCTCACGGGTGACATCATCCCTCAAGGCCAGGAATACCGGCACAGTGGCTGATGATCGGGTTTGACAACCATCTGGATTCACCAGAGGTCTGGTGTTAAAAGCCTGTGAGACAGCCCAGGTCCGTCGAACAGAGTCGGCCATTTTTGCTGCCGTGGAGTCCGACGTGGTGAAATAATGTCATGCCGCACGAACCCCGCCCGTAAACAGGTTCCAGACCCATAAGTATGGCCCCTTAGCCTGCATGTGATATAAGGGAAGTGCAAGCAGGTGTTGCGGACTCGTAGTGTACAGGAGAATGGAGCACAACCCAGGATATCTATCTCCTACTCTGAGGTCATAGCACTGCATAATATCAAATAGCAGGTGGGAGAAAGAACCTGTACTAAAGTGCCGGAGGTTGAGCGGCGTGCCAGCGACACAGGTATTCCATCAAATATAGACGGAGAGTCATCCTTCAGCTAGCTGCACGTTGCATGTTTCAGCCACGCACCACACAATCACAACGCACACTCACTGATCTCTGAGTGTGATTTATTGTGAGCCACGTGCGTCTCTCTGGATGGTCTCGGGCTAAGAGCTTCCGGGGCAGAACACCATTTATGGCAACATCGTATTTGGGTCTCTAAGCGGTATCTCTGCATTTTGTCCGGCGCCGGTCTGGGCTTGGAATTGTTGGCCTCTTACGTATGTGTGATTGAACCCGCAGTTGCAGACCTCGGAGGTGAGGATGTAGTCGACTCTGTGCGACCTGCACTGGTTATAACTCGCCACCGACGAGCACTGGCTGCCGTCCTGACTAAGTATGAGGATAGAGAAGAGTACTGTTTGCCGAGCCGCTTTGATCAGCTAGTTTGGCTGTGAGACGCACTGAAGTAGGCCGATCCGCATAGGGTTACGATCTGCGCGCTGACCAACAGAAACTCAACGTGTCTCACTTGCACGCGCATATAGATATAAATCTTGGAGTCTGACTCTCGGTATCTCTCACGTCTCTTTCTCACAGACTTCTTCACGACTGAACAGGAACTGGTTACGAACTTATCTCCCACCTCCACCCCACACCCCCACCGATCCCCGCAACACCCCACCACTCTGCCCCCCCTGCCCTCCCTACTCCGCTACCACCGCCCGCGGCCCGCAGTCCTTACCTCCCCTCCCTCCCCCCCCCCACCCCGGCCCGCCACATTCCCCCCCACCCACTATGTTTCCTGCAGTGCCCCATATCACTCATGGCGGGGCCATGGTCTCTCAGGTTAGCCAAATAGTTACCCGAACGGACTCACCCGGTCTTCTTGTAGTAGCCGCCTCCTGAAGCTTTGTAGCCGTCGGAGTAAAAACCTCTGTTGACCGGTGAGTGATTGTTAAAAATAAGCTACTGTCTCAACAATAAGTTTCAGGCAGATCCCAGGGTGCGAAAGATCCTTTTGCCTCTCACGCCGAAACATATGGGAGCGAGGAGTCGCATCCTTCCTCTCTGCGGGTATAATCACTAATAAGCCAAAGCAATCAGGTACACGTGAAATTTTCAACCCAATTCGCCACGGAATTCGGGGAGAGGTCTCCGGGGCACGGTACAGGAAAGAGCGGACGGGGGTAAGATCTGAAGTCACGCCATCCTTCGTGGCCATATTATCGTTGACATAGATGGGCAGGAATAATGCAGTTCGAGACGAGAGTAACGTTCACTTCTTTACTTCACTGTGCCAACTCACACTCACAACACATTCTCAACACCGCGCACACACCCACACGGTTCCTTACGCTGTCCTTGCACTACCTAGTAGCGTCAGTACTGCGCACTGAGTGCGCATAACAATAAATGCACATAAATAACAGGTAGGGTCGGTAAGTATGTATAGTTGATATTGTTGTTGATTGAGAAGATGTGTCACATTTAATTCCTATTTTGTCGTCTGAAGATGTATGAAGCCGGTCGCCCTCTCACCTTCAGAGAGAAACGCAGATCGCGGAAGGCATGACAAAAATTCTCACTCTTAAAGGTATTCCTGAGATTGCAAATAAATTAACATCTTAATATTTATTCATCCTTCCATTTTTAACAAATGAGGTAGGCCCTGCAAAGGAAACTGAATGAATGAGTTAATAAGCCATCTACAGCTGATAGCAGTGCTGATGTATGCTCTCTCCCTCTTTAGGGGATTGTATGTACTACCGTTGGGGAGACAAGGCGATCAGTGAGAAGGGTGATCCTCACTGAGAAAGCGAGAGAAGGTTGAGGTGCTGACAGAAGTCCATGCTGGTCATCTGTTGCAGGCAAGAAGGATGCTGGACAAGAATCAGTGCACCACAACGCTGTCCTACCTGGACAGGCCAATAAGAGGCTTTGAGCAAGTGAAAACGGAGGCCACCGAGTTTGAAGCCCATCCAAACACAGTCACATGGCATCATGATTGGTGAGATATCTTGTTTTGGGTTCTGTGAAATGACTACAACCTCTCGAAAGTCATAGTTTAATTTGTCATTTATTTTCTTAATGTACTGTATTGCCTTTTTCTATCTCTCTAACGTCATGGCCTTTGGCCATTGTGTTTATGTCTGTCCCAGAGGCGTCGTCAGCCTCTTTTTACTGGGGCACGTGCCCCAGTAAAAAGTCGCCAGTGCCCAGTAAAATTCCATTGATCAGGATTCATTATTAAATTAATCCTGCAGAAGCGCGCGCTCTCAGCTATGGAATCGGCAAGATTCATCAAGTGCATCTCATGCTGCCCTCGGGAGTCTTCAGTTGAGCCTGCCACTTACCAGCCAATCACAAAACGAAACGGGCTACATAAAAAGCCATCATGCACAAATAGCACTACTGTATCTGTGTAAGATTTTAATGGCAACAACCATGAGAAAAAACTGTTATTTCGGATTCCGTCCACGTGACTCTTCTGAATGATTTTTCTGATATTTTCCCGTTGGAAACCGCGGGAGCTGGAAACAGCACAGAGTAAGTAATCCCCTGTTTTAACGTAACAAATTCACAACTTGACACAAACATTGACAACTTGATTGCTGTTAATGGTTGCCCACATAATTTGGCACCAGTTTTCTTAATACTGAGCGTCTGTAAGCCACAGACACAACACACATACATGCGTGCACGCCACACGCGGAAATGAGTAATGAATGAAAAATTGTCTGTCTTCAAAACTTTAGAGCCCTATAAAAGTATAGCATTTTTTGTGAAGCTGCCTGTAAAACTATAACATTCGCCTTCCTGAAAAAACGAATACAGATGGACAATCAGAAAATTCTTTACGGGCAGAGGGGAGGAGCAGTGACAGATGAGGACGAGGAGGTATGATAATTGCCCACATTAACGTCAATACTTTATGCTGGTAATAGCCAACAATGCTAAGTATGAATGTGCTGTGATTTGATCAATGGTTTATTTTTCTTCAGTTTTGTCTATACTGAAAAGGGTAAGGCTTTCCCTGTTGTTTAATTAGGAAAGCCTATTGAAATGCAATGCAGTGAGTATACTTAGGCCTATGTGTTTGGATGTTTCTGGCTTAGTTGGCTGCCTACACTGATTGAGGGGGCAGAAGTGCTGAGGAGGAGGAGGAGGAGGAGGAGGAGGAGAAGGAGAAGAAGAAGAAGAAGAAGAAGGAAGAAGAAAGGAAGAGCAGGAGGGAGAGAGGGGAAGAAGAGCACAGGCTGGGGGTCCAGGGCAGGCAGGGGCGAGGAGGAGGGAGAGAGACAAGCAAGGATCGGATTGATGACATGTTGGCGGCTAGACGCAAAACTATTCTGAATATGGAGGAGGATATCTGTGACCTAGGGGAGATATGTGATGGTCCAAATCAGGTCAAATTGGCCCAATACCCACAGCACTGGTTCGGGTTGAAAAAAACGATCGTTCAGTTCCAGCTGGTTTGCAAATTTTTCTTGGTTGGAGTACTCTTTGACAAGAGGTGCAGGTTTCTGTTTTTCAGAGAAGCCCCTGACTGCAGCCCGCAGACGACGAGCCCCACAATTGGGGGCGTTGCACTCAGTCCACATTGAGGGCGTGCACTCAGTCCCACATTGAGGGGCGTGCACTCAGTCCAACATGAGGGGCGTGCACTCAGTCCACATTGAGTTCAGGTGAGACGGTGTCAAGTAAGAAACGACAATTTCTATTAGCCTATAAATAGAAGAAAAGAAGAAAGATGATGTTCGACACCATGAAACATGCCAAGTTAGTAAGACTGTCAAAATTCTTTAATATATTATTTAATATTCCTGCCATTGTGTATTGTGTCTCTTGTTTAACTACGTTAATCGTTCTTTTCAATCCCGCGGGCGGGGCAAGTATTTAGTTATTACACCACCCCTCCCCCCAACATGCTAGATCTTTCGAATTTTCGATTTTCGGCATGACATAAAGGTTGAGTTGATATAGTCATGTCATACACCGTTTGAAGCTTTAGAATCTCAGGAATGTTCACCAATGTCCAACCATTCGGTGGAAATACAATTATGTTTAGCAAATATAGATCAAATATATCCTAGTGTCTTTTTTAGGTCCAACAATAGCCCCCCTCACAGCCGCCCCCATCCCTTTGGTGCATTCTTACTTTATTGTCGTTGTGGATATCCTTAGCAATGAGTTGAATACTTCACGTTGGGATCTTGAAATGTTCATAAGAGTCCACAGAAAATCGAATTATCAATATGATCTTATAGTCTTAATTACATATTTGTGAATATGCAACAAAGCCATCCTTAATACAAAGCAGCCGAAAAATAGGAAACCGAAACGCTGCAATGTTTTTTTTATGTAGAAAACTGCTTTTTAATGTTTATACTGTTTTCTTTGACTTTTTAGAGACACGTCAGTGTAATTGTGGATGGCGATGAGCCCAGAAATACAGCTGACAGCAGCGGTCTTCATCAACTGCCCCTTCTGCATTATTGTAAAGGGTCAAAATATGAGATCGCGACCATCATATCAAATGCCATGCCTCGGTTTAAATACAGAGGTACATTTTTATTAAATTTCTTAATTATTATTATATATTGTGATACCATTTTAAATACACAATTTAAAAATATGGTCCATAATGAAAGGCAGTTTTTATTTAATTGTATTTATATCTTGTACTATATTATTCTTTCAGAGTTCACGATCGCATAAAGTGCGGTTTAGGTTGCAGGGCAAGACAACGCACTTCATTGTCATAATTGTTCATTACAATAATAAACCGAAAACAGCTCTTAAAGCACCTTGCGAATCTCACGACACCACACTAGGCCCCTCCAGAGAGACATGTGGCCCCTCCGTCTCACCAGTGGCCCCTCCAGTCTCCTCAGTGCCCCTCCAAGTCACCCCATTGCCCCTCCAGTCACCCCAGGGCTGCTCTTCCGGAGAGCCAGTGGCCCCTCCAGTCACCCCAGTGGCCCCTCCAGTCTCCTCAGTGGCCCCTCCAGTCACCCCAGTGGCCCCTCCAGTCACCCCAGTGGCCCCTCCAGTCACCCCAGTGGGCCCCTCCATCAGAGACATGTGGCCCTCCAGTCACCCCAGTGGCCCCTCCAGAGAGACATGTGGCCCCTCCAGTCACCCCAGTGGCCCCTCCAGTCACCCCAGTGGCCCCTGGGTGTGATCATATGCAGCAAACCAGGGCATCATGCTCTTGAAGGCCGACATGTAAAGCTTCCAGTCACCACATCTACCTGTGCCTGTGTACCTGTGTGAATGCCAGGAGAATAGACACAAGGTCCATGTATTGTCGCCAGAAGGTAAATGTTGGTTTGTCTTCCTTAGCCTTGTCAAAGTCAGCAAGGAGATCCTGAAACCTCTCCAACTTTCAGAACAAGATCTTCATAGCATGCTGCAGCTGCCTCAATTTTCTCCCACATCGTATGTGTTCGGAGAGTGCGTCTGCCAACTCAAAGCAAACTGTTGTCTATTGTGCTATCCATTGTCATCCACCCATTGCAGAAATGTTGGCCACAATATTCTTCCAAAGTGGCTTCAAAGGCACTGGATCTGCTGCCTCATGCCAAATTCACAGCTGTGCTGCAACAACAGTGCCCCTTTGTGGTGTGATTACTCTTGTGGTTATTTATTGATTATAATTTTTTTAATGATCATGCTAATCACATAAATTGGATTATATTGCACATTTTCCCCAAAATACAGTAGTGTAACATGGAAGAAAATTGGAAGCACTTTGGAAAAAAAATCAGTTTTTACCACTTTTTAAGAATATAGTGTTAAAATGGACGACAAAAATACATTTTCTAAGCTGACAACCTGGCTAGAACACACGTTGATGGGTTAAATATGAATACTGGATAGGTTGTATGTGCTTGTAACCAAAAAAGTTTCCGACAAAGTTTTAATATCAGTTTTGGCCCCCTGACTAAAACTTGCAGAGGGACAATTTAACGTGACCCCCGCACGCACACGCACACACCTCAAAAATCTTAATCTCACATACTTCTACTCAAAAAGGGCATTCAGAATATTAACAGGTTCCCGTATTAACCTATGAGTGACGGCTATACTTGTATGAAGTTTGAATTAAATTGATGACAGTCTTAATAACTTGTGGATATTCAATGTCTTCGTTAATTGTTTATTTTGCATATGGCCTAATGTTGAGAAAGTACCACATTATAAAGGGGCATGCCATAGAGCAGAATCCTTTCATAAAATCATATTATGTATCATATTTATTAGCAGCGCGGACGAGAAAATTCTCATTATATCTATGGCTGCATGCAGGACTCTTATTTTGATATCACTAAACCGGATGTAAGAATGCGTACTTCAGGCAAATAATTAAGCATTAGCCTACGGCGGCAGCGAAAATCTGCTCAACCCTCTATGGGCGCTTTTCCACCGCAAAGCACCGAGAGCTAGTTCGGAGCTGGAGCTTGTGTTGGTGCTGGAGCCAGAGCTTTCCAGGAACTTGCTCCGTTTTCCATTACAAAGAGCCAAATCGGAGCCTCGGCGTTGCCGTCATCAAAAGCGCCCACGCGCGAGCCACGGCGTTCACGTCATCAAATCGCGCGAGAAGCCGCTTGTCGGAAATAAAACCGCTGTCGGAGAGAGGAGAACATAACGACAAAGAGATGGATGATCTCGGTCGTAGCGAACGTGCTACTCGTCGTCTTGTTACAGGCATTGTTAGTTTTACAGCGCGAAAAGGGGATTGCTGCTCAAGGTCGCTTTTTTTTGTAGGCCGTTAAATCCCTCCCCCTTCCCCATGAACGTAGGAGTGCTGCGATAGCTCCGCTTAAACACCACTCTGAAGTGGTGCTAGAGGAGCACCCGTTTCTGGCTCCTGGAGCCGGCGCCTGGGTCAATCGAAAACGAAAACTCCGGAGCTTAGTCAGCACCGGAGCCACGGGAGCACCGGCTCCGCCTCAGTGGAAAAGCCCTATATGTGGACTGAGTGCCCGCCCCTCAATGTGGGCTGAGTGCACGCCCCTCAATGTGGACTGAGTGCACGCCCCTCAATGTGGACTGAGCTGCACGCCCCTCAATGTGGGCTCCGTCTGCGGGCTGCAGTCAGGGGTACTTGGTTTTTCATGCAGAATGTTTGGGAAAAATGTAAAACATGACACCTTTGTTAGCACTGGTTTGACTAATTGGAAGAAAGCTCTTGATCTCTTCAGAGAGCATGAGAAAACACCAGCCCATAAAGCAAGCATGGTGTCATGGCACAGTTTCAAATCAAGTGTCTCCCATGGAAGTGTGGTTGACCAGTTACATTCAGCAAATGAGGCCGAAATCAGAAATAGGCGAGAATACTTGCGGCGCATTGTGGCCACCACACAATTGCTAGCAAAGCAAAACATTACATTCCGGGGCCATGATGAGGGGACATCCAGTAGCAATAAGGGGAATTTTCTGGAGTGCTTTGAATATTTAAAGCAGTTTGATCCTTTCCTCCAGTCATATTCAGCCCCATCCCACAGCACCTATTTATCACCTTCATCGCAAAATGAAATAATTGAGTGCTATGCGAAGGAGATAACAGCAAGTATTGTCAAGGAGTTAAGAAATTCTGGAATGTTTTCGATCATGGCAGATGAAGCCAGAGATGGCAACACCGAGCAGTTGGCTATATTGTGTCCGCTACGTAACTGAGGGTAGAGTAAAGGAGAGTTTGCTGGCCATGAGGGAATTGAGAAAATTTGATGCAGAGAGCATAACTGCATCCATTGAAGAACAGCTAGTTCATGATGGCATTACACATGTGAAGTGTGTTGCACAGGCCTATGATGGGGCGGCAGTAATGAGTGGTGCTGTTGGAGGTGTCCAAGCAAAATTCAGGGACAAGGACCCAGAGGCCATTTATGTGCACTGCTATGCCAACCCGGTCTCATGAAAATTCGTGACACTGTCACGTTATTTAATCTATTTTTCGTGATCAGCGACACGTATTTTCAAAATTTTCGTGTCCAGAAGCACAATTTTCAAGCTCATGTATCTCAATTGGAAGTATTTGTCGTGTCACGAAGCACGACTTCCAAACTAAGGTTCTGTCCGGCAGCGTTCTCCCTAACGTCCCTGAATGAGCTCCGTACAGAACATTGATTGTTATATTGTTATATTGAAATTGTCTGCGATAACTAACAATGTGACAGCTTTTGGCCACCCGTTTCTACTTAAAATTGTCTGTGATGATAACTAACAATACGACAGCTTTTGGCCACCCGTTTCTACTTTCGCCTTTTATTCTGAGAAATTGTAACAATTCACGGATATTACTAAATGCAGGTGGGCTGCTCTGTAGGCAAACCGCGAAGGAAACAAGGATAGCTGCTTCATCTGTTCTTTTTAGTATGTCTTGATGTTTATTGTAGCCTACCTACCCATCTATGGTCTTGTTCTTGGCTATGTGCAGGGACGTTGGAAGTAGTGGTGCGGGGGGTATTGGATTGTTGTATTGGAAAACAGAGTATTTGTGTGACGTTGTTTTAACTAAAGCCAAGGGACATAATAACTGGTTAATGCGCGCACATTGTTTTTGTTTGTGCCACTTTCTCTCTCCGTCCACAAGAGCTCACGCTCTTTCTTCAATTGATCCAAGAACTTTTATTTGTTTTATTTGATTTCTTACTACGATCTACGGATCGGATAGTTACATGCACACACACACACGCACACGCACGCGGCGCACGCACACACACACACACACACACACACACACACACACACACACACACACACACACACACACACACACACACACACACACACACACACATCCAGACAAAGCATCATGGAAAGCATGTCTCCGTCCGTTTGATCCAGACAGCAATTAGATCTGGGCCAGATCCGTTCTCGAATCAGCAGATTCGCTCAGCAGTCGCACTCATTATGCAGATCTGCACCAGCTCCGCGCCAGACATGTCTGTAGCTCTGACTGTGACAGTCCGTCCGGCGGGTGCGGGCCTGATCCGGGGCAGATGCGCAGACCGGACGCGCCACAACTGAATGTAGTCCCCGCGGCGGGTCCGGGCCTGATCCGGAACAGATGCGCAGACCGGACGCGCCATATGAATTTAGTCCGTCCTGCGGGTGCAGCGCTGATACGGGGCAGGTGCGCAATCCGGACGCCCCACAATTTTTTTTTCTTTTCCCGAAAGTCTCTCAACTTTGCCGTGGAGGACGGCAGACTGCACCGTCTTTGCGGTTATTGGTAAATGCATTTTAAAAGTAAACTGATGTTGGTGGTGTCTTGTTAGTCTGTTAAATATGTATATTAAACATATACGTTTACTAACTTACTAGTAGTTTACACTCACTTCCATTCTGCCAACCGGAGACAGTCAGAAGCTGGTGAGCTAGGTTAAAGTTAGCTGATATTGCTAGGTTATTTTAAACATCCACAACTAATGGGAACATATGGATGAATCAGTGAGATTTGCTTGTTGTTCTATTCGATTGTTCTAAATTTCCACTACCTGCTTTGCCATTGTGTGTAAGCTGCAAAATCTTAGCCATGATAGCACTTATAGCCTCTGCTTCGCGCCGTTGTGCTAGCGCTAGCTGCTATACCGGCGAATAGTTTTAAGCCCGTGTAGAATTTTAACGATGTATTTAGTGTGAAAAACTTGGCAGTAAGTAGGGATGTGAAGAATGTGTCGACTCAACGGTCGATTCTCGACTCGTGCTCTAAACGACTCTAAAAATAGAAATCGATTAATCGTTTTTTTTTTTTTTTGTTTGTTTTTTTTACATACAAACTGCTTCAATGTCCTTTACAAAACATTGCAACCCATTCCTGCTTTCAAAATAACCAATTAAAAATTATCAAAATACAATAAATCCTCTTTTTTTGAAAATGTGACGTGTGTTGTTTTTATAACGGTCACTTCTGTTCTGCTACGTCTCCCAAAAGCGATCTCTTTGTCCTTTCATGACAATGGCTTCACTTAAAAGTCCGGTGTGGGATAGTTTCACAAAGATTGATGACAAAACAGTTAAATGTAAATTATGCCTCATGAAGTTTGCGTACCATTCGTCCACAACCGTGATGTTGAATCACCTGGCAAGGAGGCATCCCAAGCCTTCCAGCCAGCAAGTCAGCATCGCAAACTTCACGGTGAGACCCTGTGTGATTAGCCGCCGGGCTGAAATAATCAGCGGGTTGCTAGCCAAGATGATAGCCGGAGATATGCTGCCCATGAGCGTAGTAGAGGGGACTGGGTTACGCAATCTTATTTCATTTCTCGAGCCAACCTACACAGTGCCATGTCGCCAAACGATGACTGTGAGGCTGGAGAAAATGTACCGCGAAGCAGCAGCCTCCCTCCGCGAGATCCTGTCCTCAGCTGACAAAGTTGCCCATCACCACTTGATGCCTGGACAGCTTTGACGACTGAGTCGTACGTGACGGTGACCGTTCACTTTTTCAGCGACTGGGTTCTGCAGAGTGCGATCCTCCAGACCCGCTCAATGACAGAGAGGCACACTGCTGAGAACATGGCTCACGTCTTGCAAGCCGCCGTTGACCACTGGGGCATAGCCGGCAAAGTGGCAGCCTGCGTGCACGACAACGCGTCCAACATTCTGCTGGCGAACTCCCGTTATCTGGAGTGGGAATCGCACAGATGCTTCGCCCACACGCTGCAGCTTGCAATCAACGACGGCTTCATATTGGGATCGGTTAGTACCGTTGTCGGGGGTGCAAGTCGCCTTGTGTCCCATTTTCACCACAGCACAGTGGCAACCGAAGCTTTAAAGGGAAAGCAGGCCGAACAAAATCTGCCCCAGCACCGCCTGATCCAGCACGTGAAAACGAGATGGAATTCCATCTATGACATGTTCGAGCGCCTACTGGAGCAGCGCTGGGCTGTAGCAGCAGTCTTATCCGACCGGGGCTTCACCAAGCTAACAGATGCGCGTACCCTCGAGCTTGCAGACGCAAGCTCGAGGGTACGCGCATGGAAGAACTGAGGGCACGTCATGGAAGAACTGTTGCCTGTGCTGAAGTCACTCAAATGTGCCACAACTGCACTGTGCGGGGAAACAGAGCTGTCAATTTCCATGGTGCATCCAATTACAGCCACTCTGCTCTCCCGTTATCTGAGGCCGACAGAAGGCGAGTCACCAAAAGTGAGGGAATTCAAAAGGAAGGTAGCAGAGTCTCTCTCCTCTCGCATAGAGCCTGAAAACACGGACACAGCGCAGAAAGCGGCCTTGGTCGCATCGTTCTTGGATCCACGAAACAAAAACCTCCGGTTTACAACCGACGAAGTCAGAGCAGCTGTCCACACAAAAGTTGGCGATATGCTGTCCAATCTCCCGGCCTCACCACCAGATCATCACGAGGAGCAGGCTTCTCGCAACGATCCCCGAAAAAAGAGCAAAACATGCCGATGCCATGCTGGCCTTTTTCGGAGACGAGTACTTCACGGAGGAGCCAGCCACAACTGCTCGGTCAGAATTGGAGCGATACCTGTGCGAAGAGAGCATCTCCCCCACACAAGACCCTGCTCTCTGGTGGAAACTTCATGAGAACAAGTACAAGAGGCTGTCCCAATTGGCCAAGCACTACCTCTGCATCCCTGCCACATCCGTGCCAGCAGAGAGGGTTTTCTCCGCTGCGGGCTTGATCGTTAACAGGCTACGCTCTCGCCTCCTCCCATCTCACGTGGATATGTTGATCTTTCTAAATAAGAACAAGTCCATTGTTAAATAGCAATGTTAGGCTATGATTTTTCACTCGCTGCTATGCATTTTTTCTTTTGTTAGCCAATATGTTTTAGGCTTTAGCCCACATTGGAATAGCAGACCGGAGTTATTTTAGCCTATAGGCCTTTTTCTTAAAGTTTGAAATTCAAGTTTGTGGTATTATTGTTAAATGTGATGCGCCTTTTTGGCTTTCGCCTAATGTTTGTATAATTCATTCGGCACCATGTCTATTTATCAAAAGGTTTTCGTATTAGTAGCCTATTTCGTTGTTTAGCCTCTTTTTATATCTTTATATATTATAGCACTTATTATTATCTATAGCTAATTATTTATTGGAGTGTAGGCCAATTTAGACTAGGCTATTGTTTTATTCAGTTAATTCTGCCGTATGCAATTTTGTAATAGCCTCGATAGGCATAGGCCAACTGTTATTTAAGCTACTGTTTGACAATTGTGTAGGCCTTTAATTTTTAATAAACACACTTCAAAAATCCTCTCATTTTTATTATCACTAGGGTTTGGGTGCAACATTTTAATTCTAAACAGCAGTTGTGGTCCCAAAAATGTTTCTTTTTGTAATTCAGCACGCACAGCCGATGAATTAACGGCTGGAGGCGCGTGCAGCCAGACCCTTCCCAGATCGCAAAACACTGCGGTTGCCTACTAGCAACTTGCTCGAAAATATAAAATATTTATTTAAAATATCCTATTTATTTACTGTGCGGAATCTCAATCAGTGACCGCACCATGCAGACAGGAGTGCGCCCAGTCTCCAGGTGCACCTTCTCAAGTACTGCAAAAATACCTCTGCCAAAATACACCAAAACATGAATTTTCGTTTACATATATTTATTTAAAAACGAAAATATCACCTTTTTTTTTTCGATCGATCGATCGATTTTTCGATTTATCCCTCCTACACGTCGACTCACAGAAAACGAGTCGTTTAACATCCCTAGCAGTAAGTAGCATCTACATGTTGTTCTAGCCATTTTATCAAAGGTCCACAAGCCTCAAGCGCCCAGGGGATCATTAATACCACAGGGACACGGCACCGCAGAATAAAACTCTTCGTTCGAGAGAATGAGAGTTGTGTGATCGTGACCATGAAGCTACATGCTAATGCTGTTAAGCTAGCGGAGCTAGTGGGTTCTTACAAGCTTTATGCTAACATTTGGTTCATTAAGCCATGAGTTTCACCTCGGCACGGTTTAGCCGCGTACAGTTTGTTTATACTAAAAGTGGGTTTGTGATATGTTTATGGATTTGGAAGTGTGATTGGTCAATTGGCCCGTGTTAGAATGCTATGCCGAGGCACGTGAGTGTGAGAACAATGCAACGGTGTGACGTCCGTACCGTATCTAGCTGAATGTGATCATTGAGTCTGCACGCAGCCTTATTAAAGGTGCATTCTGTAATGTTAAGATGATTTTGATGGATGAACATAGGCTAAATAAGTTCACTTTTTGTATATTTCTTTGGCAACCCGGTATCACGAGATCTCGTGCTCATGCGCACGAAACGCGTTAATCTATTGAATCGTGTCCCAGAGTACGATTGTTCGACTTTTTTCGTGAAACGCATCACGAAATGTTAACCAATGCATTCTGAAGGCACATCCTTCACACTATATTCTTCGTCATAAATATCAAACCAAACATCCATTACATTCGCCGAGCGACGATTATGAAAGTAAAATGCACATTTCTCGCTAAAAATGTTTACAGAAACACTTTTAATGGCGCAACCCGCCGTTAAAAGCGTCTATTGGTGTCTACGTCACGGATAGACGCTGTGAGCATCTTTCCTATTGGATAGTTTTTAGGATATTTTTCTGTGAAAATGGCGGGCATACTTTTTATTCTGGGTGGAAAATATGATATTTTAGCATAGTTTCCGCCATTAAAAGTGTTTATGTAAACATTTTTAGCGAGAAATGTGCATTTTACTTTCATAATCGTCGCTCGGCGAATGTGAAGGATGTTTGGTTTGATAGTTATGACGAAGAATATAGTTGTGAAGGATGTGCATTCAGCATGCATTGGTTAACATTTCGTGATGCATTCACGAAAAAAGTCGAACAATCGTACTCTGGGACACGACTCAATAGATTAACGCGTTTCGTGCGCATGAGCACGAGATCTCGTGATACCGGGTTGTTCTTTGGATGACATTGTGTACTGATTTAATTAGTTTAGCTTAGGCCAAAAGAGTAACCAAATAATATGATGACTATAAAGTGTCAAGTAAAATGTTGATTATTTCAAGAGTTTTTGAACTCTTGAAATATGAAAGGAAAGGCCAGGGTGCATTAAAATATATATGCGCTATGCTATGTGTAAACGGGGTCTAAGAATTTTTCAGGTTACTGTTTTGAATATTTCTCTGTACTGTGCCCTTTAGGATTTGTCCGGGTCCTGCCCCCTTTGCAAACTGCGATGTAAGTTCTCTGTTGTTTTCAATGTTTTTGCACTTGACACATGGTCTCGCCACACACGTGTACATTCGATTAAGGATTTTGTTGTTGTTGTTGTTTTGCAAATTCTAACAGCTTGCGAAGGATGGATTCAAGAGAAGCATTCCTCTCTGGTGCCGCCATTAGATGGAGAGCGCGTAGAGGTGTTAAGAAACAGCTTCAACAAATTGGGGACATGCACAGCGAAAGCTTTGCTTCCCAGTGTTGTAGTATAGTGGAAGGACAGCCTGGATTGCACTCACAGCAGAGTGACATGGAGGAGATTGGGAATGAAATGATGATAGAGGAGGACATTGTTGTGGGCACATCACATTTTGACCAGCAGTCCTTTAGAATGGATCTGCCTGAGGAGGAGTCTGACTCAGACCAAGATGCAGATGAGACAGATCAGCCCTGCAACCTAGGTGAAAGTCTCCGCAACTGGGCCTTAACTTTTGGAGTCTCCCTGGTAGCTCTTACAGCTCTTCTTGGCCTGTTGAGACTCCATCACCCTGATCTCCCCAAGGATGCACGAACCCTCCTTAAGACTAAGGTCACATTTAACATTGAGAATAAATGTGAGGGCCTTTATTATTATATTGGCATCCTGTCCTCCTTTAAGGAGAAACTACACCAGGCATTTGAGTCATTTGAATATGGCTGCACATTTAAACTACAGATTAACATCGATGGATTGCCCTTATTCAAGAGTAGTGGGATTCAGCTGTGGCCAATTTTAGGATGTTTGCTAGGTTTTCCAATTAAAGAACCTGTTGTGATTGCATTGTTCTGTGGACCACAAAAACCAAAGCCAGCAGAAGTCTTTTTGGAAGATTTTGTTTCTGAGCTGAAAGAGTTGGAGAGTGGAATTGACTTTGAGGGCAAAATGATTTTTGTTAAGTTAGATTCTGTCATATGTGATACACCTGCCCGGGCTTTTGTAAAAAATATAAAGAGTCACAATGGATATTTTGGATGTGATAAATGTGCTCAGCAAGGAGAATATCTATCTAGCAGAATGACCTTTCCCTTAGACTCTTGCCCACTCAGGACAGATGAATCCTTTGCCCAAAAACAAAATGAAGAACATCACCAGGGCCCAAACCCTTTCCAGGGGTTGAACGTAGGGATGGTATCTCAGTTTCCAGGTGATTATATGCACTCTGTTTGTTTAGGTGTCGTTAGGAAACTTCTGAACATTTGGCTTAGAGGAGCTCTCAAATTCCGCTTGCCTTCCTCCACTGTCAACCGGATGTCTGACTGCTTAACAGGGTTGCGCAGCTACATTCCTTTGGAATTTGCGAGGAAACCGAGAACATTGCGCGACCTTGATAGGTGGAAGGCCACAGAATTTAGAATGTTTTTGTTATACATCGGGCCTGTCATTCTGCCATCATATTTGGACAAAAATATATATCAAAATTTTATGCTGCTGTTTTCCAGCATTGCGATTTTAGTTAATCCAACATTGTCCTCGCTGCACTGGCAGTATGCTGATACACTGCTCCGTATGTTCGTGACACATTTTGGCCAACTATATGGCAAGGAGGCCCTTGTCTACAACGTCCATTCATTGGTGCATTTGGCCCAGGATGTGAGGCAGCATGGTTGTCTGGACAACATCTCAGCTTTCCCGTATGAAAACCACCTTCAAAAGTTGAAGAAACTTGTAAGGAAACCTGAACGCCCCCTGCCGCAAATGTTACGTCGATTGTCTGAGCAGAATCAAATCATGAAGTTATCAATAAATAAATCTGTCTCATTAAAAAAGGCTCATTTTGTTGGACCAGTTCCCAATGAGCTTGCCTCTAGAGGAGTGAAAGGGCAGTACCGCGAAATGGTTGGTGACCAGTGGACCATCAAAATCTCGACAGGAGATAATACATTTGTCATTAATGGAGACATTTGCAGGGTGTACAATGTTGTTGAGTGTACTGGTGCAACATATATTGTATATAAAAGGTTTTCTAATAAGTCTGTGTTCTTCACCTATCCATTTAGTTCAGACTTTCTGAATATCTTCTCTGTCTCTTTGTTATCGGAGCATTATGTGTTTGCCAACGTGTGTGCAGTTGCACATAAATGTGTATTACTTCCCCATAGGGGAGGTTTTGTGGCAATACCTATTCAACACTCGTGGCTGTCTTTGTCCTGGGTATGACATTAAACTACCTCCCTGGGCAGGTGGAGCTCATTAGCCTTGGTTGGTAGTTCACCTAGGAGAAGGAGAACTCTGATTTCAAATGAGCCTTGATCTTGAGCCTTGATCCAGTTTTACATTTTTGGGTAGGGTGTTTTCTTACCTATTTTTGTGTGTCCATGTAAGTACACTTTCATGACACCAGTAACATTTATTTTGTTAATAAACATGCGTACACAACAGACACACAGTAATATACATTGCTGATGAAAAGTATTCACCAATCATACTTGAAACCTGATTATTTTCAGGGGGCTGGATAATGCTTTTTTAAAGGCACTGTAAGTTTTCTTTCTGTCTCTCTTTAAAGAATGTTCTGTGTTGTGCAATACACAAATAAGTCAGTAGCGGTGGTGCCTAAATTGTGGTACAAGGATGGGTATACTCTCTGGCCAACCTACACAAGCGACGAAAGAATTCATAGAGCTGTGAAGTTCGCCGAGGTGCCAGGCCAAGACTGGACAAAGCATCCTGTTCGACTTCTCAAGAGTTATGGTATACATTTTTGAATCATCTAGTTGTTATAAGTACCTTGTACTGTGTCTCCCTATAGCCAACAGTGACTATGTTGATAATATCACAATTCAAGATTAATTAATGTTGGTGATTTACCTATGTAAATGTTGTTTTAGATGACTTCATGTTAGCCTGGCATGGAATGAAGCAGTCACTGACCTGTGACACATCAGAACTGGATTCTGATGAGGAAATTGAGGCAGGGGGTCGAGGCAAAAGACCTCACAAACCCATGTAAGAGAGAATCATGTTTATGATATTTGACACATTTAAATGGATTTTATTTGTCATATACATAGAAATACTACTGTAAGACATGTAGTGAATTAGCATTTGGATGTTCAACATTTCTGTGCAGGGTTGAAAGAAAGAAGGATCAGGAAAGTAATTTAATAATTAGCAAAGAGGGGAGTATAAGTGCAAAATGTCCACAGTGGATGTAAAAGGGGGTGCAAATAAAATCGATATGCATCGGTATCTGGTTTTACCATGCAGAATCGAATGGAATCGCATCGAATCGCTTTTTATCAACATGTATCCAGATACGAATCAGATCATCTTTAAGATGAGAGATTCACACCCCTATTGGAGATCTCTGTAGAGTCTCCTCCATGCGGTCTACTAGAAAGACACAGGGAACCCACATTGAATCGAATTGCATCAAATCACATCGAATTGAGAATCACTTTTTGTCAACGTGTATTTTTTCTTGTATCGTGCTCATGTATCGAGATACGCATCAAATCATGTTTCACACCCCTAGTGTTAGTGAAAGAGGTGCTAGTGTGTGAAAGTGCAAGTGTCAGTCTAAGTGAAGTGTTTCTCTCCTAAAAATTAGCCACCATTATGGTGATACAGAGGAGAGTGACCTAGAGCCTGCATCAAAGAAGGCACCTACTCCACAACACCGGCCATCTTTAGGACCCCCATTAAGATGGTACATATAACCAGTATTTGTTAATTTAAGAGTTTTTGGTTTTTCGATTGTACATTGCAAATCAATTAATTATTAACTATTAAATTGGTTTTGTTTAACTCTTCGGTACCAAATATCACTAAAATATCTCCCTTAAAACCCATCCCTTATGTTTTATGTTTATTTTTTAGCAACCAAGCATCAGGGCCATCCTACTTTGCACAACCTCCACCTCCACCACTCTTCCCTCCAGTGACATCCTCATTTTCTCCACCTCCACCACTCGACCCTCCAGTGACATCCTCATTCTCTACACCTCCACCACTCACCCCGCAGTGCCAACCTCATGTTCTCCATCTCCACCACTCTACCCTTCAGGCCCCTCCTTTTCTGCACCTCCTCATAGGCTGCTTACAGACATGTCACTACATCATCAACCTCCTCCCAGGAATGTCTTCTGATGGCTTGGCAACTAATTATAGTGAAAGAGCCGCTGAAGTTTTTATGCCCAGCCTCAATATGGGCCGTTCTGGGAAGGAGCCAATAATATGTACACGTAAGTGAATTATCGAATTGCGCAGACATAGCATTAACAACTTAACATATGCTTACACAATGTTGAATCACATGAACCATATCAACAAAACCAATACGGATCATTTTAACATTGAGAAACTCACTTAAACTTAAACTTGAAACATTAAACCAGATAGATTTACCTATCCTTTCACACGATTTCAATTCAGTTATGTAGTGTTTACTGTGTAATTGTCTGATTTTGCTACATTTAGAATTCTTAACATGTCTCTAAATGTGTTGTTGTTTTTAGCTGCTGACCTCCACATGCTCACCCTCATGGAGAACATGAAACAGCAGATTAATCAGCTCTCAATGATGATGAGTGTAATGATGGCCAGAACCAACACAGCAGCTGAGCCTATTGGGGAGATGCCTGCTGAGATCTCTTTTCCCCTAGCCTCTCTCGATGAGGTTGAGTGCTTTGAGGATTGGTTGAAAAACCCAGCGAACACTCTCAAAAAACAGCACATGGTATTTATGCTTACATTACATCTAAGTCCACTAACTCTTTGAAAAAACAGCACATGGTAATTTATGCTGTTTCTTGTTGTCAAGGGGCATCTCAATAGAATTTGGGAGGGTGCTTGGTGATATCCCTTGGGCAATTTAATATAGTTGTCTTCAAAGTAGATTTTCCCATTGGAATGAATGGGATTCTATGGATTTAGGCAGTAAAGTTTTAGAGCTAATAGCCTACATTTTACCCTGTCCCATTAAGGGAACTCTGATTCAACCATATAAACCATATACCTTCTGGAAACATGGATGTAATACATCACATGAGATATGTCCCACCCTCCTCATTGTTATGTTGCCAATAGATTAGATATGGGTTAATTGTGTTATATGGCTGATACATTTATGACCTGCACCACTTAGGGAAAACTGATACAACAACCATACACAGTATTTTCTGAAAGTGTGTACTCTCAGAATGTGATCTAACATAGTTTTTTGACGTTAAATTTGATGTACGTTGTGTGGTAAATTTGATTCATTAATGCCTGCACCATTAAGGGAAAACTTGATTTAAAACCCTAAAAACACTAAGCTTTTATCTTTCTTGAGATGACATCCTTCAGGATGAGATCCAACATGGGTTTTGACGTCCCACCCTGATTATTATTATACCTGCATCCTGTGTTCAGAATTCTTTCTCTGAAAATGCATGGAAATTAGTGTATATTTAAGTAATAAATGCCACATTTCCATATTAAAACATACAATTTGCAATACAAAAAGCTTTGTATGACTGTGAATAAAAGGCTGGGTAATTTTGCAACAGTGGCATCAGAAAAGCATCTCATACCCCTCCTTTAACTGTCCCAATGACTTCTACCTCTCCAACATTTAGCCTATCAATCTCTTACTTCTTGCTAATTTAGTCTCTTGTTTCCACAGGTGGCGATGCTGGCTTCTATTGGTGGGAGAGACACAAAGCACCTAATTTTTAACATGCTAGCAAGTATCGCTGAAAAACATGTTCACGACATATTTTCAGACGGAGTAGCCAAATCAATAAATTGGAAAGGAGTCAATAACAAAAGAAAATTCAGCGAAATGGCGACCAAGGCCATTCTGGCTCGTAAGTATTGCCTATAGATTCCTTTCACTCAGTCTTTACCAGTGGAGTAGCCAGAAATGGTCAAATCACAGAAAAAAACGGGTGGGCAAAGCCAATTTGATTGAACATAAGTGATTGAGTGACATTAGTGATGCAACAGGTAGAACACCCCTGACAACCCCATCATGACATCCACAAGCACTGCAAACGCCCGAACGCGCAAATTAGCACTGGTTTTTATCCCAATCTGCGAAATGGGAGAGATACGAAAAAAGGAGTATAGTGATTTGCGATAGAGTGAAACACATGCTAACGAGGGATTTGCTCAGCTTGCACTGCTGTTTGGTTTTCCCAAACCTTTATTGATCGTCCAAGTTTTTGCCAATATTTTGACCGTAATAAACATGTCAGGCAGCTCGGCTACCGTGCGCTTGTGTGAAGGAGAGGGAGAGGGGTGCGTGGAGGAGTGAGGACATGGGTGGCAGGCTATTACTTGCGCTACACAAATGATTGACTTGCACTTTCTGATGAGCAGCCTGCCTGCGTGCGTGTGAAAGTGGGGTGTAAGAGCAATGTGTTTTTCCTACATAAGACAAAGAAACGCAGATGAATATGTATATCTCTATTAGCTACAATATTGAATTTGACCACTGCTGCTTGGTCGAGCGGATTTCTAGAACTAACGAGTAGAATATAAAACGCATTGAATGCAGCAGCTGACAAGTCAGCAACATTTTAAATGGAAGCAAAACAATTGCTGCGGCAAGCGTTTCAGAGTGCGGCAATTTGCTGACAGGGCCAAAGACTGACACTGTAGGCCGGCCGGGCCGCACGAGATCATTGGATATATAGTGACTAGTTTAACTAGTATTTTATCCAGCCGCGGCTTAACAGCGTATGGTCTTTCCCATTAATCACCAAACGCTCTCAAAATGTCTATTCACTCACACTTCACACCACTTTAGTGCAACACCTCATTTATTCTTTTAATTCGTGCAAGCGTTCTACTTTAAGTGTCATGTAGAACACAGATATTTGGAAATAATTAGACATCTAATACTTACATCTTTGTTCGCTATTGCTTCGTGTGCTTTTGTATGTCTACAACGGGCAATTGAGGACGCACGCGACGGTCAGTGAGAAGTGCACTGAGCACCCGAATCAATACCAGTTCAACCATTAGATGGTGTCTACATCTGGCTTGCGACCGTGGGGGTGGCCGCCGTGCACACACGCACCCACCAGAAACGGACTCGACGCACGCACCTACCAGTATATGACTGACCAAGATATAATATTTGTTTGTTCTGCATTCTTTGTATTAATTTGTGTATAATTATTATACATGCTGGTGTAAGGTGTGTGTGTTGTGGTCGGTATTTATGGGTCAGCTGCGTCCAAATTGACGGCTGAAACTGGCTGCAATGCATTTATAAAGTGTTCTTGCGTAATTGTCAGATTTGAATGAAAATGCTTCTCGATAACTTTTTATGGTCATAAAACATCGACCAACGCAGAGTTTGGGTCAAAATACTCAAATAACGTGTAGCTAACACAGAAGATATATGATTGCTCATTGGGTGCGCTTATTGTATGAGGAAAAACAACTGAATTTCCTCTCGTCACTCATCTATTTG
>OLKM01004404.1:0-22680 GCA_900291075.1 Melanogrammus aeglefinus | reverse complement strand
TGGGTATCAGCTGGCTTGTGGTTGCAGTAACGAGCGCCCCTGATTGCCCAGAGGAGACTGGGGAGTGGCTGCCATCGGCCCGGGCTCGCTCCTGCATGCCGAAGAACCCCTGCAGTGAGAGCCACCAGCACATGCAATGCTAACGCATTGTTCATGATGTGGAAATGAAGGCGTAGCCAAACGAGACACAGAGAGCCCGGATACATTAAAGTATTGATTGCGTGTGTGGTGCGTACCTCAAAATATATAATTTTTTTCTGGCAAATTAATCCTTTTCCCAAATCCAACCCCACCTGAGTATCAAAGAAAGGTCCAGTCCCCCTCACCTTTGAAATCCTAAGTTGTGGGCCTGGCCCTGTCCACAGAGATCCCTGCAACAACATCACGACAGGTGAATGCTCTGGTCAGCCCGCCTCATCGAGGCCCTGGAGAGGGCCCTGGGAACGCCTGCGCCTCGCCGACTCCAGTAGCAGGCACCCACAAAACTCACCATGCTCCCTCGTGTCCTAGGGCCGGAGCGTCTCGCCACCCCCCAGGTGCTAAAATCCTCCAGCAATTCAGTCAATCAGTCAATCAGGTCAATCAGTCATCAGTCAAATCAGTCAATCAGGTCACATCAGTGTCACAAATCTGTCAAGATCTAATAGAGGTGTTTGTAAAACGAGACCGAACACAACAGTGAGAACTTTCTTAAAAGTAAAAAGTAACATTTTGTTAAGTAAACAAACAATCACACTTTCTACTGGGCTGTGATCAATTTCAAGCCAAAATAAAAGGACAATGTAGTTGCAAAAGAGAAAAGCAAACATCAAGCACAATTTGTAGCGCTCTGATTCTTCTCTCGTTGTTCACCAATATACAGAAGGCCACATCTCAACATATTCTAAAGACAGCAAAGCTACAGCAAAAAACTCGTTTTGTAGCATCCAAACTATGTTTATTCTCTTTTCATATTTAAATCATTAAAAGGACAACACTGTTCCCCCTGCTTCCGTAATTCTGTTGACGAATGGAACCCAATATCAAAAAGCACAAGCTTGCCACATATGAAAAAAAACAAGTAGACAAAAAACACTTTGTTTATTGATAAGACCTTTGGACTAAATCTGTGTCTTCCTTTGAAATCGCTATCCAATATTTTGATCATTACTTGATATGAATCATCAATTCTGATCTGATCAACGTGGTGGGATGCAGAGAATCCAGTGCGAAGAGAGTTTTATGGACGCCACGGAGAACATCTCAGACTACCTTCAAAGACGGCCTCGCCCAGACTCATCAAGGAGCAGGTACTTCATCTCTACAAGGTTTATATTATACTCACATGTGATGTTGTTATTTTATGCTCAAGTTGAGCCATTCAATCATCTTTGTGGTCTGCATCATGCCTCCATTTCTACTTGTGTCAGCAATACTGCAAATACATCAATATTCCACTCGGACATTGTAGCAATTTTTCATTTTTCCAAACGCACATTTCAAGAGGTGTTACCATGTTCAAAACCCCAAGTAAAAGTGTAATCGCTCTCAAACAAAATATGCATCGCTCCAATCAAAAATGGAACAGCTCAATCCCAAGAAAAACAGTCCATGAGGTAGTGTTGTTAGCCACTTCCTCCAAGAGGCAATAGAGACTGTGTTGTGAATGACACAGACTGACTGAAGGCATCAGCCAAAACTCTCTTGATTTTCACCTTTACAGGAAAGGGATTCTTTCTCAAATCCAGAAAACGCAGTCTCTATGTCTAGTTTATGCCGCTGGTGTCACCAAGTTTATAAGGTGTTTGTGAGTCAGGACTGTGCTCATATATTCTTTTGTCCGGCTACAATATAAATGACCCCACCTCAAGCATTCACTCAGTCGGAGTTAAAAACTGGCCCCTTGTTGTTGGACACCCAAGCGATAACTGCATGTAGTGACTTGTATTTAGATCAAACCAATGTGGTGTTTCACATAATGAATGTATTATTGTGCCTAGATAATACCAGTCAATGTCTAGATCCACTTGTTTTTCTTCAGCCTTTGACACAGCAAGTCAACCTTGAATTTAAGTGGTTATTAACACGTTACACACACATACACCACACAGACACACACACACGTATGCAAAAACACACACGCCGATACACACTCAGACACAGAAACACACACGCTACGCAACACAACACACACACACACGCGCCCGCACGCACGCACGCACACACACACACACTTTCAGCCCAAGCTGAATAAAAGTGGTGTCCCAGGCAGGTCGCTCTGTGTTGTGGTTAATGACACTAATATACATGTAAGATGTATATTATGTAGTAGTCATTTTAAATAATTGATCATTCATACGTCCGGTTTATGGATATCAATCTTGAAGCTCAACCCTGCAAGCTTTGTTGATCATTTCCATTTGAATCATCTCCGTTATCTAAGTGTCAATCTCCAAAGGTTTTCATGTCATACATGTATGTTAGGTCTGCATGTATGTTAACGTAGCAAATGGTTATTGAGCCGATGGTCCTATGACAAAAGCCCTTACGTCTTATAAATGTTATGAAATGGTTGTCGCGGCCAACACTGTGTTTGTATCTCTTGGAATTCCCTGCTTATTGCTAAAATATAAAAGAACAAAGTTAAACGTTAGATTTACACTTTAACTATTACAATTCATATTCGAATAAAATGCGCTATATGTTTTTTCATGCAATTGATGCCATGCTATTATTTATTTATAATGTTTTATTCATCATTCTTCCATATTTCCCAGCTTAAAAAGCAAAGTATGGGGTCCACGAGCAAAGGTAGGGTAACATCATCCTTACTGAGTTTTGTTGTAAATCAACCATAGCACAGATTAGATTATGTAGTCTGTATGGCGCTGAGTTCTAATGTGGTTTGAATACATTAGCCATGGATGCCATCCCCTTCAGTGGTCAGTCGCTGCATTCGCAGCTCTCTGTGAACGGGAAACCATAATATAGTTTGGTATGAAACGAGTTTATGGTATAAGTTGATAGATATACCCTGTATAACAAGGTTCCATCAGAGCCTTACAGGTAGACAATTATCTCAATATTCATGAGCAAGCTTTGAACCTTTCCCTTTGAAATATAGTTCATAATCATCTTTTTTTTTGTGTTTCCTGTGGGCTGAGCATGTGTTTCCTGTGAGCTGAGCTTGTGTTTCCTGTTTCCTGTGGGCTGAGCATGTGTTTCCTGTTTCTGGCGGCTGAGGTGTGTTTGTTTCTGTTTCCTGTGGGCTTGAGCGTGTGTTTCCCTGCAGGCTGAGCGTGTTTTCCTGGCTGAGCAATGTGTTTCCTGTTCTGTGGGCTGAGCGTGTGTTTTCCTGCGTTCCTGTGGGCTGAGCGTGTGGTTCCCTGTGGCTGAGCGTGTGTTTCCTGTGGGCTGAGCGTGTGTTTCCTGCGGGCTGAGCATGTGTTTTCCTGCGGGCTGAGCGTGTGTTTCCTGCGGCTGAGCGTGTGTTTCCTGTGGGTCTGAGCGTTGTGTTTCTGCGGCTGAGCGTGTGTTTCTGCGGCTGAGCGTGTGTTCCTGCGGACTGAGCGTTGTGTTTCCTGCGGCTGAGCGGTGTGTTTCCTGCGGGCTGAGCGTGTGTTTTCCTGCGGGCTGAGCGTGTGTTTCTGCGGGCCGAGGCGTGTGTTTCCTGTGGCTGACTGGTGTTTCCTGCGGGCAGGTTATGGAGGCATATCAGTTGGAGGACAGCTTCCTGTTCTTTGAGGTGGAACCCAAGACAATACAGGATGTAGCAGCAGCCAAGTGGGGCTTCTACTGAATGTTACCGGGAGTATGGTGTGTGTGTGGTGTGTGTTGTGTGTGTGTGTGTGTGTTGTGTGTGTGTGTGTGTGTGTGTGGTGTGTGTGTGTGTGTGTGTTGTGTGTGTTGGTGTGTGTGTGTTGTGTGTGTGTGTGTGTGTGTTTCTCATACCCCATATTACCATGTTTAGTGTTTTCTTCACCATCACACTCTTCTTCTATCACATGGTATCTAATGCCCCCCCCCCCCCCACCACCCCTTGCTTACAGGTGTGATTCCTGCAGACAAACTCTGAAGACATAGGACTCTTCCTCAGTACTTGGAGACCAAGAACAATGTCAAGTTAAGGCCAGCATTTGATTTCTCTCTCTATTTATCCAGCGCAGAACTTTGGATGCAGTCTTACAGAGCCTGATGAGTCTGATGGCGCATGTTCCTCAAATCTGGGCCGACTTTTCGTTCTTTCGCTTTGTATTTCCGTCATCTCTTATTAGCGTGTAAATCCCCAAACTGGGCCAGCACCAAAGGGTTCTCTTCAGTACAGTATCTCATGACAAAAAGGGAACAAGGTGAAGCTGTGCCCTTGCAGTGTTAGTTTCAGGCCCAGAAGGACTAGGCAGGACTGTGGGACTGCCTGCTCTGGGAAGAAGCAGAATCAAACAAAGAAGCAAAACCAGCGGATATTTAATGCAGCTACATGATGATCCTAAACCTGGACACATTTTCAACACACATCAGATACAATTGTCTGACACTGCTTCAAATATAGACAAAACTCTGAGGAATAATGTGTCCGATATGAATAACTTTGGTATGAATTAGCTATTCTATTGTGTCGCGCGTAAGTTTGGCTTGAAATCACAACCATTACTATACTGTCTTTGTAGTATCTATTTTTTTTATGGCTTCTAGGTGTAACATTTTAAATATATGATAAGCCACTTCAGGGCAAGGGTTTTGACGTCTCTGCGAGTATTCCATTTTTAATATCTTTATAAAAGGTATTTCAGAGTTGTGGATGAGTATAGATGGTCATCATTTATTCTATGATCCAATAAATCTGGTTTGGGGAAAATAAAGCATACAAAATAAATAATAATGATAATAATAATAATCTGGTTTAACAAAATAAAAAAATGATGTAAACATGAATGAGATGCACTGATCGTAGCATCTCATATATTGCATGCATGTAGCCAAATGCTATACATGTGGTCGAAGACTGTGTACTCTCTAACCCATATCGCTTCACCTCAATCCCTTAATACATGTACAAGACCCAGCGAATTTAACTATGAGAGCCTTCAAACTCACAACCCTAAGTGAAATCACCAAATCCAATCTATAAAGTCATATAAATGTTACAAAGACCTGAATCTATATTTTCTAACCCCATTTGAAGGTGTTGGTACAACAACAAGGGCTGGCACGCCATGGTTCCTTCATGACGGTGGCCAACAACGCCATCCTGCGGGCGGCGCTGCCCCGCGCACACCCTCTGGATCAGTTCGGCGTCACGGCCGTCAACCACCCGCTGAACCTGACCCGGGCAGCAGCTCACCGAGGTCACGGTGTGAGTGAGGCGCCCCCCACACTCCAGGGCTCTGGTTACTATAGTAGGAGTCCATACTGTGCATCGACCAAAACTATTGGAATTCTATATCTTTTTATTAATTCTACTTAGTATTAGTATATCTTTATAATTTCTACTATAGTAATTAGTATATCTTTTATAATTCTACTATATTAATTAGTATATCTTTTATAATTCTACTATAGTAATTAGTATATCTTTTTTAATTCTACTATAGTAATTAGTTCAAAGCCTGGAAACATTAATCTCTTGCTGTAATTGTTTTGCATCGATTAAGTTTAAGAGATTATGGCTCTTTTAGTACACAGTATATAGTAGCAACATACTATAGTTACCATGGCAGCACTTCCCAGCCAAGAGGAGTTGACACAGTGCTCTCCAGGGGCGCCTGTGATAGGCCGAGTGAGGAGCGGAGTGGAAGCGACAGGTCTATTTGGCAAACAGCTCAGCTGATAAATGGGAGGAGTCCAACACGTTCACATCAGATGGGGACGGACTCGCCCATTTCTGTTGGAGGGTAGAAATGCAAAAGTGTAGTTGGAAGTTATCTAACATTTCACAGACACTTTTCTGCCATTTTTCCACGATTGTCTTGTCCTCGTGATCAAGGCACACGTATCGATTTTGCTCCACTTACTTTTTCGGTCCCTCTCAGCACACAAGAGGACAATGTGTGCTCTGCCAACACTGAATACTTAGAAAGAATACAAGGCAACCATTTCCATTTCCATTCAGGGCATTTAGCAGACACTTTTGTCCGAAGCGACTTACAATATAGTACATTTGTCAGAGAAGGGAAAACAATTTACCGCGGTAGTTACAGTAAGGATGTTCATAGAACCAAGTGTAAAAGTTAACTCATTCACCGTTACACAACAAAAGATAATACTAGGATAGGATGCTACACAACTAAGTCCTGGTACCACATACAATAAGTGCCAAGACGTACAAGATACAATCAGTGAGGGGGACTGGGGGCTATGCGAGTTCTAGGAGGTGAACTCTTTAACAGGTGAGAGAGATGATGGACTTTTGCTTGCTGTTAGCGATGTTGGTACCGTCCAGGCTGAAGAGTGCATGGCACCCATGGTGGCGATGTGTTTTGTTGTGTTCATCCTCCCCTCTCCCTCCTCTTTCCTGGCCAGGCTGAGCAACGGCAAGTGGACGCGGCGGTGGCGGTCTGCGTCATCTCTCCATGTCTTTCATCCCAGCCAGCTTCCTCCTCTCCCTCATCCGGAGCGTGCAACTTCAGGCCAGCACACTGCAGTTTGTCAGCGGGGTCAGCCCACTGGTTATCTGCTGGCCAACTACCTGTGGTACGATTGGTAACTTGATATATTGCAACGGTGGAAATGCATTGAGCGTGAACTGTTGCATGTATCTTTCGTTGTTACACTTTTTCTCTTCAATCATAAATGCATAGATATGACCATATTTAACCAATAAAGGCTGTGTTTGCTTCAGAATGAAGAAAAGTTAAGTTAGAAACGGAGCCATGAGATAGTGGGAGGACGGGGAACACTATTGGCGCATTTCACTAGCACGGGCTCGGCTCGTCGCGCTATTTTGCGTTGTTCCACTAGCACGCAGTACCTGCAACCGGTACATTTTGTGTATCACCTCAGCTCTGGTCTTCCATGCGAGCCGAAGCGTTACTAAACGTGACGTCAGCCGACTGCCTTCCACTGATTGGCCGATGAGTGTCGTCACTGGAGCGTCATAACCCGCGCGACGACCCGCCTAGAATGTAAATAAAAACAAGACGCGAGAACAAAGACACCACTTTTTACTGCTTTTTGACTTGAACGAGATGGCTTCTCAGAAAAAATCTACTCCTTGGTCGGTGGAGGAGGTCCAGACTGTTCCTGACTCTGGTTGCGAAGAACGGATTCAGAGGGAGCTCGACGGCACCAGCGAACCGAAACGTTGCTCGGCGCCGTGTAAATGACGTCACAGCGGTTTCGCGCAGCCGTGTTATGACGACCCCGCCCACGTCGAGGAGGCACCAGTTGTAATGGAAACACAAACAAACCGAGCCAAGCCGAGCGCGCGTGCCGAGCCGCATCGAGGCCGAGCCGTGCTTAGTGGAAATGCGCCATAAAGGCTTGTTTAGTAATTATCTAATACCCCGGTGTTATTAGATGGAGGCTTTATAGGGAGGCCTCTAGAAAACACTTTGGAATTATATCAACAAATCACACACACGGTTCATTAAATACACTGTTGGGAAATGAATATGATAATAACTAAATTATAACTTCAACAACAACTACCACCACCACAAATGTTGTTTTTGTTGAGCAACTGCAACGTGGGGGTTCTCTCGCCAGGTCACCTATTCTGTGTCCGCCGCCATGGTGGTCCGGGTCTTCATGTACTTCAACAAGAAGTGCTAACACGTCCCCACCAACGTTGAGCCCCTCGTGGCTCTACTCTGCTCTACGGGTAGAAGCTCGCGTGCGCTCACTCTCCTCAAGGTCACACTGCAGCTGGACGTGACTCTTTGGTAATTAAAACCGTGATGGGTATGGTTTGAAGGTGTGTGCACGTTGACACATATTGTACGACACGTCACACGGCTCATCACACACTCCTGTAGGGGTTCGCGTAACACCATATCTTCAGTCCATTTGTTTCATTTTTTTTTTGTTTGTATTTGCTTCAATTGTGCGTTGTGTGCTCGTGCCTGGTGTGGTGTGTGTGTGTGTGGTTTGTGTCTGTCCTGTGTGATCCATGTGTCCTAGGTGGTCCGTGACGCCCATGATGTACCCCATGTCCTACACGTTCAGTGTGCAGGCACAGCCTTATGGTCTCTCTTCTCCTGCATCAACCTCTTTATCCGGGCTCAACAGCAGCACCGTCACTTTCATCCTGGACCTGTTCCCCAGCACACACGGTACGTCCTGTATCCCTGGAGGCCTGGAGAGAGGGAGGGGCCTGGAGGTCCTCTTCAGGGAGGAGGCCTGTATGTCTTCATCAGGTGGAGGGCCTGTATGTCTTCATAAGGGAGGCCTGTATGTCCTCATAGGGGGAGGGCCTGTTATCGTTCTTCTCAGGGGGAGGGCCTGGAGATCTTCATCAGGGGGAGGGGCTTGTAGATTGTCACTAAAACAATAATTTAAATCGCCAAAACTTAAGAGAAAACGACCATTTTATTTATGATTAAATATATGTTTTTTAGTTTGTTTTTATTTCATATAATATTAATAATTGTTATATTATTATATTATTATTATATTTATTATTATTAATAATAATTAATATGTGGTGTGTCTGTTGTCTGTGCGCGTGTGTGTGTATATAGGCCTGTACAAGTGTAACCAGCTGCTGAAGAGCTTAGCTGCTTGCCTTCCCTCACTACTGTTTGGCGCGGGGCCTGATAGACATGGCCATGAACCAGGCTGTGGCTGAGGTCTACAGCCACTTTGTGTGAGCCTTTTGAGCCTTCCAATGTTATCTAGAGGCTGGGCGCACTGTAAAATAATAGTTTTGTACACTGCAACAATTACTGAAGAAGGCCATAAAATGACACTTTCTTTGAAAAGTCTTAAAATCGAAAAGTCTAAAAATACAAAATGCAATATATACAATAACAAATTGTTAAGCGGCTAAGAGGTTTCAGCAATATTGCATGAAGAACACACACACACACACACACACACACACACACACACACACACACACACACACACACACACCACACACACACACACACACACACACACACACACACACACACACACACACACACACACACACACACACACACACACAGCCATATTTTAACAGTCTGAAACGAGAAAGTGAGTTGCGCTTAAAGCAAGTATCTTTGTGGGCGGTTCTATGGCGATGTTGCCAATACCGGCGGATAAATGACTCTTGCGCCCGACGCAAATCTAGAAAGGGTTGCCCTGAAGTAACCTAATTACCCGTAGGTGTGGTTTGGGCATAACGTGCAATAAACCAATGAGAGTGCCATCTCCCATCCCCTTTAAGAGCCATGAGCGCATTTGAATCTGACGAGTTGATATTTTGACAGCGCGTTTACAGTCTCCGATGAGACAGATGCATGACAACATGAATTTTAAACTGCAAATGGCTGTTTATGGCCAAATAATATAGCCTACTTCACATAGCGTTTTCTTCCACAATTTCAGCAATACTGAGTCCTCAAATAAATGTTGGCAAAGAAAACTTAACACGCATACGATATGCGGTAACTGTGGTTCTATTTAATGATGTACGCAATACATTAACAAACATCGTTTCTTACCAGTATTGTAGCCTATGCATTATCGTTATCGACTTTGTGTTCCTAATATACATTGTGTCCCCCCATTAATATACATTGCCATGGACTGTATTTATGCGTTAGGCTACGTGTTTAGTTTGCGTGTGTTTAAACAGATGGTTGCACACACGCACACCCGCATTCATTAATTATTTTACCCATACACAAACGCGCGCCCCGCATTCATTCATTCCTTTTTAACACTCAATCGTGGGTAAAACAATGTATTCTCACGATCAAATACTCATTAATCCTAAAAGTTATGCGCTTGTACACGATGTCTGTGTTACGAATAGGGCGCAAGATCATTCCCTTATTTAGCGACGCGTGCCTGGTGGAGGGAAAAAAAACGCTCCGCGCCAGTTGCAAACTAGTTGCTACACACGGTGTAGAAATTCAATTGCGCTGGATGCAAGATAGGGCCCAGACACTTGCACCAGATAGCGTCTTTAATGGGCTGAATCTTGCTCCACACTAATCTCCACATTTTCAAGCCATGCCAAACTGTGATTGCCGGGTTCCATGGGTGTTGTTGTTGTGATATGAGTTGGTGTGCGTTCCCAGGCGAGGAGTACACTCCAGACCCGTACAGCTGGAACTACCTCGGGAAAAACCTGGCCTGCATGGCGGCAGAGGGCTTTATCTACTTCACCCTGACCATCCTCATCCAGTACCGCTTCTTCCTCAACCACTGGTGCCAGCCCTCATGTTCTCACGCTTACTTTTTTCAATCTTTGTCTCATTGGCCCTCCTACGATTCATCCATGTGATGTCAAGTGATTGCATATTACACTATTTGTCATGACATCATTGAGGTCTCACGACTTTGCCGACACCTGATGGGGACATTGACTAGTGAACTAATTAAATAGCAGGGGACAGCAAGACTCTGTTTGGCCTGAAGCTGGGTATTTAGTGTTGTGTGTGGCTTTGCTGTGACATCACTGATTGGGTTAGAAGAGATATTCCTTCTTCTCTCATCTGAATGGACCTGGTAGAGGTGTATATTCCTATATTCCTAAAGTGAGTAGAGGGTCTTCCTGCTGCCCCTCAAGTATAGTCTTGTTCCACTCCTTGTGACCGCCAATTTGTAATGGGATGCCATGAGTCAATCATGTTTCCTGATGCATTTCATGTTTGTGTCTGATGGGAGCTATTGCTGACTGGTTGAATTCATTGAATCTAATCTTATTCCAAATCCGTTCCAGGATCCCAGACTCTGTCCAGCCTCCGATGGTGGCAGAGGATATGGATGTGGATCAGGAGAGAGAGCGTATCTACAAAGGAGGAAACGCCAGCGACATCTTGTGCATTAAAGACCTCTCCAAGGTTCAACGCTTTTCTGATCATCCTGTAACCTTCTGCATTACAGAGAATGGACACACAAAGAGAACATAGGAAAATATAAGAAACCATTGCATTCAATGCAAACTTAACAATCTCTATACATTTACATTCAGAGGATTTTTTGCAGACGCTTTTATCCAAAGCAACTTGCAACCATTCATTCACACATTCACGGCGGAGTCAACCACACAGGGCGACAGCCGGCTCGTCAGAAGCAAGTCAGGGTTAGGCGTCTTGCTCAGGGACACCTCGACACTCTAGCTAGGAGGAGCCAGGGATCGAACTAGCAACCTTCCGGTTACAAGTTAACCCGCTCTACCTCCTGAGCTACTGCCGCCAGCAAAACAAATGAGTGCTGTATTGCATGGCTCCATACTCATTGAGACATGGTTGATCGATAGGAAGGAGCACATGTTTTGTTTGGCTCATTCTCTGAGATGCTATTGATCTGTGAAAACGTTGTGTGTCGTAGACGTACAAGGGCAGTACCACTCCAGCTGTGGACAGGATCTGCTTAGGCGTGTCACCTGGAGAGGTACGTCCCATACTTGGATCCGAAAGAAACTCTTTACAGCCTTCCTCAAGCTGGCATTGTTCTCAAATGTGGTTTTTCAAGTTGTGTATTTTAAACAAGCGTTAAAGTACATTTTCTAGCTGTATGGATGTACAATCTCTTTTCACTGCTCTTGCAACCATGGAAACGATACAAAACATAAATGATGACTGTACAGAGGGTTGCTCTACAGATGGACCGTAGAGGCTTCTTGTAAACAAGCAAGATCAGCTGAATCCACTTTCACAACAGTATTAGTATTTCACAAACTGGATGACCTATTTTCTCTAACGGAAGAACAAGTAACTGCATCAAAAGCATGAAAGAAGTGTTTGGTTTGAAGTAGAATGACTATTCAGTGCTCTGATTCCTTCTCCATTGTGCCCAGAGGCATTCTGGTCTGCATTTGAGGATAACATGGAGACGGAAAATCAACCGAGGAGTGCGTACAGAGTAGGAGGCATCCACAAACTAGTCAGGCCAAAACCTAGCGAAGCAAAAAAGTAATCTCTCTATCTCTCCCTTTTCTCTATCTCTCCATCTCTCTTTCTTTCTCTCTCACTCTTTCTTTTTTCTCTCTATGCCTCTATCTCTCTCATTTTTTCTCTCTCAATGCTTCTCTTCTGCTTTCTCTCTCCGTTTCATTCACTCTCTGTCTCTGCGTGTCCACTCTCTCTGTCTCCCTCGTTCTCATGCCCCATTGTGCTTCCAGTGTTTCGGTCTTCTGGGGGTGAACGGAGCGGGGAAGACCACCACCTTCAAGATGTTGACGGGGGACATCGACGTGAGCTGGGGCGAGGCCTCGGTCGGGGGTCACAGGTGAGTCCAGCTCTGCTCCTGGTGTCCCGTCCTCTGTGCCCGCTTGTTTTGGTGGGCCTGCATGGGGAAGACATTTCCTTAAAATAATGAGCAAAATACAACCATTTTTTCCATTTGAATTGGGAAGTTTGAATTTCTGAGTTGCCGGTTGAACATTTAGACCGGATCACACCTGAAGTTCAGGCTCTGAAAGTTGGAAGAACCTCGCAACGACCTCAGGATCCAATATGGCTGCTCCGCGCATCAAGAGCGGCGACAATTGTAGTAATCCGCTGTTTAGCAGCACTTCTGTCTTCTTTGTCCCTCATTAAGTCTTACAAACAGTACGGTCCAACTTCTATCCGTGGACTACATTATATGCATGTGTCTACAGCTAAATACAGAGTAATGCGTCTTTATTAACTGGTACGGCGCAGGCTAGAACGGTAATTACCAAAATGTCCTCCTGGTTTCCTGAATCTTGTCAGACCCAACACTTCTGAAGTAAATGGAACGTACCGTTATACAGTTTCTGGGGTTAAGACAATTGATGGAATGTTGCCAGAATTGAAGATTTTTCCTTTTTGTTAGAAACCAAAAATTACCTTTTTTTGCAGGGAAAACGAGCGTTATATTTTTTGTTTGCGTATGTTTCTCGACTGCAGTATACTGACCAACATCCTGGACGTGCACCAGAACATGGGCTACTGCCCCCAGTTCGATGCCATTGATGAGCTGCTGACGGGCAGGGAGCACTTGAACCTGTACGCCCGCCTCAGGGGAGTGCCCGAGTACGAGGTCGCCAGGGTGAGCACGGCAGCAGGGCTTTGCAACCAAGATATTGCTGATTCGTCTTCAGTTACGTTTAGCCAGGGGTTGAGGTCTCCCTGATTGAAAAACCTATACCTGAATGCAGTAGCAACAGCAGGATGTAAATGGTAGCCACTGAGTAGCCACCCGCAGCGTGGTGGGTGAGCCTGGCCAAGAATGCTATCGTTTTCTGCCACCATTGTCCTTGAAATGTTGAATTGACAAGCTCGCCCACATGTGAATGGGTTTATGAATAGGTCATCATCAGGCATTCATTGTCAAGTGAAAGGAGTGTCCATGGAGGTGAAAAAAGCACAGCATGAATGCAGATACCATTCAGTGGCATTAATCAGAGTGGAATAAACAGCAGTTGTCTGGAAAATTGTAAGCAGCTCTACTGCAATAGTTCAAAATAAACGTTATTTCCTCTATGTCCACATGTACAGGGTGGTTTACATTAGCATTAGGGTTAGCGTTAGCATCAGGGTCAGCGTTAGCGTTGGGTCCGGTCCTGTCAGAGGCCGAGCTAGACGTAACATTGTTGAATCCTACATCTCTCCTCCAGGTGTCAGAGTGGGCCATCTGGAAGCTGGGGCTGTCGGAGTACGCGGGACGCAGCGCTGGGACGTACAGCGGAGGCAACCGGAGGAAGCTGTCCACCGCCATCGCCATGATCGGCTGCCCTGCCCTGCTGTTGCTGGTGAGGCCTGTACACACCGTGATAGGCTGCTGCTGAGGCCTGTACACACCGTGATAGGCTGCTGCTGAGGCCTGTACACACCTGTAGCAGCAGCTCGTGAATAGGCTGGCTGCTGGTGAGGCCTGTACACACCGTGATAGGCTGCTGCTGACCCTGTACACACTTGGGTGAGAGGCCTGTACACACCGTGATAGGCTGCTGCTGAGGCCTGTACACACCGTGATAGGCTGCTGCTGAGGCCTGTACACACCGTGATAGGCTGCTGCTGAGGCCTGTACACACCGTGATAGGCTGCTGCTGATCCCTGTACACACCGTGATAGGCTGATGCTGAGGCCTGTACACACCGTGATAGGCTGCCCTGCCCTGGTGAGGCCTGTAGAGACCATGAAGGACTGCCGTGGTGGGCTGTAAGGATGTGTCATTATAAAACCACACCATAAGGACGTACTACAGCCTAAGAGATCTCTTGACTTCCTCTCGGCAGGATGAGCCGACCACAGGCATGGACCCCCACTCCCGGCGCTTCCTGTGGAACTCCATCATGAGCGTCATTCAGGACAAGCGGGCCGTCGTCCTCACGTCCGACAGGCAAGCCGTCCCCTCGACGAGTGTGTGAGGGTAGATGGCATGGATGTGTGTTTGTGTGTGGACGTATTATGATGTGTGTGTGTTTGTAGATGGTATGAATGTGCGTGTGTATGGTTGTCGATGGTATGGATGTGTGCATGTAGATTGTCTGGTTGTATGTATGAGTATGGATGTGTGTGCGTAGATTGTATGTTTGTGTGTGTGTGTGTGTGTGTGTGTGTGTGTGTGTGTGTGTGTGTGTGTGTGTGTGTGTGTGTGTGTGTGTGTGTGTGTGTGTGTGTGTGTGTGTGTGTGTGTGTGTGTGTGTGTATTCTAACCACGTTGCCTCTGCCCTTCCCAGTATGGAGGAGTGTGAGGCCCTGTGTACCCGGCTAGCCATCATGGTCAATGGGTCCTTCAAGTGTCTGGGCACCATTCAGCATCTGAAGTACAAGTAGGTCATCCTGGCGCGCCCTCAGCCTCCACATCAAGTCCTTCCTCGCTACAAGAAGACTTTGCCCAAACATTACACAATTTGAGTAAACATTAGATGGCCAGGTTAAACAATGCATTCACATTTTGATGTGTGCAATATTGTATTTATATTAGTTGGCAACAGTTTTAATTTAAGGCGTACGTCATTGCAAAACAAGAGGAAATGCTTGATGGGTAATACACAAAATGTAATGCACACAAATGTGCTAAACCTGCACTATGTACAAGTCATTCACCCTAATAATTTGACAAGATTTTTTTTATAGAGAAACATAAAATTACATAAATAACGTTTAATAGTTAGATACATGATGCAAGTTTAGTTAACATAAATCCTATTACTCATACAATGAAAATCCTTGTTTGGAAATGTTTGGAAAGTTGTTTAATAATGTCTCTGTTCTGTGTGTGTGTGTGCGTGCACGCGTGTGTGCACGTGAGGGCAGGTTTGGCGACGGCTACATGGTGACCATGAAGATCCGGGGGGCGTTGCCGGGGCTCAGTCCGGACCTGAACCCCGCAGAGGACTTCATGGAGGACATGTTCCCCGGTTGCGTGCAGCGGGAGAGGCACCACAACACGCTGCAGTACCAGGTCAGCTGCTCCTCCCTGGCCAGGATCTTCCAGACGCTGCTGGTCAACAAGGAGCAGCTCCACATAGAGGACTACTCCGTGTCCCAGACCACCTTGGACCAGGTACGTACTTTACTGTAACAAAGCTCATCACACCGTACCTTAATACAACAGTGATGAAGAAACCGTGTCACATAACATGGCTACTTCCAGAGAGGCCTCACTCAACTTTTAATGTTTAGTCTAATGCCGCGAACACACCAAGCGCGTTCCTCGCGTACCATGTACGCGCGTAACGCAGCTAAAATGTTGCTTGACCATTTTGTGTCAAAAATGGTCAGATACGCGCGTAACGCGCGTAGATGAGACCGCCCAAAACCCCCCCCCCCCCCCCGCCATTTTTCTTTTGCTGAAACATGGCTGGCATCGCCAACATCGCTGCGCTTTATTTGCTGTGGGAGCAAATAATGTGGAAATAATAATGTGCAAATAATGTGGCCCTCTCTTTCTTGTTCCTGTCCCGGTACAACACAATCCTGGTGTTGTACAGGACAGGACGGCTGCACACTGCGATGATGAGGTTTTGGTCCTCCATTGCGGTTCTGTCCTCTCCGTCTCTCTGCCAGTGACGTCGGGTCAAGCTCAACGCTGATTGGCTATTGCGGCGCGTATGAGCGTAAAAAGTTCAATTTTTTGAACTCCTCGTACGCGCGTATATTTACGCGCGTATATGTACGCGCGTATATGTACGCGCGTATATGTACGCGCGTATATATACGCGCCTCATACGCGCCTAACGCGAGTAAAATGTTGCTTATACGCGTGTAACGCGTGTACGCGTCTCATACGCGCGTAAACCAATGGTTCCCTATGGAAAAATTGCCGATTTTATACGCGTGATACGCGGGTAACGCTTTTGGTGTGGCCGTACCTTAAGAAATAAATGACCATGGTATAATAATAATATTTAACTAAAATGTAGATATAGCTGTTAATTATCGCTGTCAGCACATTTAATGCACTCTGTCTGGTCCCCCGTGTGCGCCCCCTGGGGTTGTGTCTCACTTTGAGGGTATTTTTCAGTTCACCCTTGTGTTTTTGTTTCAGGTGTTTGTGGAACTTTGCCAAGCAGAAGTTGAGAGGGGAAGAGTCTATCGTGTTGCACCCCAGGGCGGCCGGGGCCCGGCGACAGGTCAAGGTCGCGCCCCTGAAGAGGAAGTGAAGCTCCGCCGGTCACCTCTGCAGGAAGTGTGTGTGCGTGCGTGCGTGTGTGTGCGAGTGTGTGTGTGTGTGTGTGTGTGTGTGTGTGTGTGTGTGTGTGTGTGTGTGTGTGTAGAGAGTCTGCCCGACTTCCAAAGGCTGTGTTACCGTGACCTGCCTGTGCCTACTAAAGGGGTCCCCTGGCCCCAACGACTGAATTCACAGAAATCACTGGAATTCTCTTTTCTCCACGTAGGGAAAACAATTGTAAAGTTCACAGATTAAGTACGACAGAGGTGATCAAACCTGCATTGAGATTTTCATTTGAGCTGTAGTGTCTGTAGTTCAGGCGCCAGGCTGTGACTTATGCTGCACAGTGGCCAAAAAGGAGGTGAACCTTCTTTGTTCTGCCTTTCTGTGAGGCAGGGAAGGCAAGCAGAGGGGAGGTGAATGCTGAGCACTTTACTGACACAGCCCTGGTGGAAGCACCAAGAAGCACTTTTTCATACCAAGTTAGAGAGTCGTGTATGCATTGTGTTGGCGATGAAGTTGCATAATGCTGCTGCTGCTAATGATTCCATTGAATAATGTTGTAATTATAATTCATGTTATTATAATTATCTATTCAGATGTTGATTTTTCGTCCATGCGCTTTTTACCATGGGCATCTTTGTTGCTTGAATATCCACATTTATGAATGAAGTTCATCAGTAGGTCATTAAAGGGGTGTTCCTGAGGGAAGCAATTTTGTAGAATAAATGCCCTTTTAAAAAATAGGCAACGACTCACATTTCTGTTTATTCATTATATTAATTTCATTTAAGAATAACAACATTAAACGTCTTGAAGTCTTAACACATTTTTCTAAGATATTAACAATTTTCATTGTTTGAGAATTGCTATATACTAATACTGTACCGCCAAAAACTATTTGCAAAAATTCTG
Source organism: Melanogrammus aeglefinus (assembly GCA_900291075.1). NCBI lineage: Eukaryota > Metazoa > Chordata > Actinopteri > Gadiformes > Gadidae > Melanogrammus > Melanogrammus aeglefinus. The sequence continues at coordinate 5,046 of OLKM01004404.1, read as the reverse complement.
AGTATGAAACAAAGTAAAAATGATGTCCTGAGTAGTTCCTATAGTATCATATTTAACGGTGTTAAATAATGAATTTAACATTAACCTACATTAATATATACCACAGCTTCAGTTCATCAGAAACGGTTGACCAAAATGCTATTCAAGGGATTAAACATAATACCCACCCTTACAGGATACTGTTTCCAGTTTACTCTTATTAACATTTGCCTCAATGGATAATCATTCAAATATAATCTTATCTGATTGTATTTATTGGTGCAGTGTGGCATCTAGCTAAACAGACTTTGAAGAAACACAATAATATTAATAAGTATGCTTGATTAGTGTACACTATCATATAAATAAGAATTGTTACTTTTGTTAGCTTAAATTGTATTCAAAGGCGTGCGCCATACGGCACTTCCATGTTTCTACAGTAGCCCAGAATGATAACGCAGAGAAATAAATTAAAGATTGGAGCTATGAGTTATGAAAGAGGAGGTCATGTTATCCCCATGGCTATCATCCATTTGTGATTATTTCTATAGTACTGGCGTTAAGTAAGAAGTAAACATTGGCTTGTGTTGAGAAACGCCAATAGCTTATTATTCAGGCCATGTCCTACAATATGTACAGTGACCATGGAGACTAGGAAAAAGACACATGATTGTTATATTCACAGGCTAGAGCCAAGTTGACCTTGATGCAATTAAAATGATTGTCACCTCCACAAACAACTTGGTTTTTCCTCTTTGTATCGACCTGCTGGTTGCACAACAACCTAAGGTTGTCAAGTTTCCGTCAAGGAGTCTGTGAGGCATTACATCTTTCAAAGTGTTCTGAAGTTATAGCGCGCATCACAGACTTATGGACCGAAGGTTGGTCATACTTTACAAATGTTGACCTTTGGGAAAGCAAAGGCATGTCAACCCGAAGAGGAAAACCAAACCTGTCTGTAGAGGACTCTTATTTCTTATTTCCTCTTATTTCATTCGTTTTTTTGGGGACTAAGACGTTCCAACGTCCTTAGTTGCGTGCGGCTAGTTTACCAGTAAAAGTCCCCTCAGTCAAACAATCACGCACACAGCTTTTCTTTTATGATCCTGCCCCAACCAAGCAGCCTGTTTCTGCTTTGTGTTGTTTAGTAATTATGTTTGCATGTGTTTCATGTATTTACGTTCCCTAGGTTCTGCCACAATTTGTAAGTAATTGTGGGTTGTTTTCTGTCTGCTTGAATACATTAAGTAAGGCTTACTTTAGCATCTTCCTTCTGTGTATGATTGCTGCTTTGGGTTCACCTCCCTTTGCAAGCTGTGCCATTATTCCAGTGTTGACCAGGAGGCTTGCATAGAAACAGCATAAAAAACATTTCATTAAACAAACTGGCAATAAACCTTGTATTAATTGTAAAAAAGAAAGAAAGGAAAACAAGTCTAGTCAGTATATTCCAGAGGAGGACTTATTCTCAGTGCCATGCTGACCTCTCCCAGAGTACAGCAATGACCAGGAGCTCCACAGGCCGTCAGAGCACCAGGGGGACGATGGCCATGCGTAGGCCCGGGTAGGCCTTGAACTCCCGGGTGTACGCCCTGTGCTTCCCCCGGGCCCAGACGCTCATCTGGACGAAGCTGAGCAGCGTGTACAAGGCCACTGCAGGGAGCGCAGAATTCAGACATTAAACATTGAACAACACCCCTCAAGGCTTTGGTTTTGTTTAGCTGCTGAAAAACCCCTCAGAGTGTTGAAGATGAGCTTCCAATTATACAAAGCCAAATAATAGAAAATAATCCATTTATTTTACTGCTGGAACCAACTTCACTGCTTTTATTCTACTACAATCATGAATTTTATAGAATAGGTATATATATATATATATATATATATATATATTATATTATATATATATATATATATATATATATATATATATATATAATATTATATTATATATATATATATAATGTTATATTATACAACAGCATTATGCAAAAATCTATTTTCAATGAATATGGTCAAGATATTGATATGCAAAACAACAACAAAAAAAATAGTAGGATTCATGAATGTTCTATTACTAAAAAAACGATTCAACAACAATGTTGTTGAATCGAAAATTATAAATTGCCTGAAACATAAAAGAGTGATCAATGTGATTGTCGCTTCATTTTTAAGTCCACCCAGCGCGATCCATCTCCGTCACAGGGGGCCCTTACCTGGTGCCTTGGTGCAGCGGTGGACCCCCGGAGCTGTCTATATGATGGATGATGGCTCAGTGGTGACAGAGGCATGGTAGTGCTGCTAACATTACCATGGCGAGGAGGCACACAGTGGGAGGCGTTCTTACCTGGGAGACACTGGGTCATGATGGAGAAGCCAAGCCAAGCGCCCACCTGGGTGTTTAAAAGCACAGATAGAGAGACCAGTCGTTATTATAAAGCTGTACCACCGCAGGAGGATTTTCATGAGAAACACAACTACTTTGAAGTGAGGATGTCCTGGCAACCATCATTAATTGTCCCTGGCTCCCAAATGACTACATTGCTGATGAGGTGTCTCTCTGCTGGCACCTCGTAGGTGTAGTTTGGACATGAAACGAAGAAGAACAACCAAGTGAAGGGGTTTCTGGTCGGAGTGGGGAAGTTCCTGACCTTGGTTGCTGGGAAGCGGAAACATAGAGACGTAGATGAACATACAGATCACTAATATTTAATGATTTATTCAAAGGCTAACTTATGATCCCATGGAGTGTTGATTATGTATTTATAACTATTCAATTTCCTGTATGTAGAGTGGAGCAGCACTAAAATGTATATCGGTCCCATACCTTCACCTTTGAGGCTGTTCAGCGTCAAGTGAATGGAGAAGTTTCCCACCTCACACAGCTGTGGCAGAAACAATCGACTGAGACACACACACACACACACACACACACACCTACCTCAACACAACACTTAGCGGACATACCGTCTACAGATGATATATTATGAGGGATACCAGGAGGACCCACAGTCCAGGTAACTCCAAAGGGAAATCTATTGGTTTTCCTGTGTCGGGCGCATTTCCTGTTAACTAGTTTATGCTAGAGATGTGACACTTTGCAGACCGTTACTCTGCGTCCGAAATATTTTCCTCCATAATGGATTTCCAGAAATTGATTTAGGGGAAACTCCTCCTTGTCGAAAGTCCGATCAACACCAAACCTGGTGGAAGCGACAACATACCATTCCTCACTAACACATTTTTTTGAGATCGCTTGAGGAAATTGCGTGGCCACTATTGACCAGTGAAATGTCAAGTAGTTGTTGCCTTACTGCCAAATGGTCCCTATCATTATCAAACCTACAGCTACAGTGAAGGATTCCCGAAGGAACACTCTTTATAAGCCATACCCAAAGTAGCCATAAGGGGGCGCTGTGAATGCATATACAGGCTATTAATTATCTACATGTCATGCACGCATCTCGAAACGGAGTAAAGTCGTCGATATAGTGGTTTGGCGCTGTGAATGCATATACAGGCTATTAAAATCTGCATATCAATGACATAAAGCATCATTTCCAAACTTGAAAAAAGTGGCAAGCACACGCTCTTCCTGGCTTAGGAAGTAAATAGATGTTGGTTCTGAATTACACACGTATTTATAAGCTGGGTAATACCAGTTGCAAAATTGTGAGCTTTGCAAACCGTTTGTTGCGGTTGTTGTTATGTGGTTTGTTGTCTTGCTACGTTTGATACAACATGCTAGCTTGATTTCAAGCTTCCGTAGGCCTGCTTGGGTCCCTATCTTCCAACACCTTGAGGTAAAGACCACCAAATGTTCTTCGGAGTTAACTCAAAAACTTGAAAAGCAAACCTTTGAATTTATAACATTGAAATATTATACAAAAAAAGGTCATCCAAATGTATTTCTTTTTTATTTACCTTTTTTTTTAAATTCCAATTAAGTTTCACCAATTCAAAAACGCGATAGCCTATTAAAAAGGAAAATACCACGTTCTTTAATCCAAATACAAAGATTCATGTTGCAGATACCAAAAATATGATATTAATTCAAGAAAAAATAAAACTCGAATGAGGCCTACTTTGTTTTCGAATAATAATTTCCAATGTTTATGAATTCAAAGGTGTTTCCATTTTCTTACACGTCCAACGGCTTTCTAAAACATTCAAAACATTATTGCAATGATTTGCTTCAATGATTTGTGGTATTAGCCGACCTGCAATTACTGTTTTTGCATTATCGAAAAATTGAAAATAATATATATGCTCCTAAGGACATAATTCACAATGATCATTATGTCATGTTAAGTTGTGATAAGTTGCTTACAATTTTTAGAAGTATTGATACGTACCACAAAAAGAGCACATGCAGAATTGATCTGTAGATCTCCATAAGCTGTATAAAGAGATGGGAATATTCTGTATCAGAAAGCAAGTAAAAAGTTATGATCATATTAATGACATCTTGTGTATAAGAAACTGTGTGTTTGTATACTAGACTAACTTACATGGGGGTGTGTAGAGTGGATGGTTAATGTAGTAGGCCAACCAAGGCCGACGAAATCCCAATAATATACACAATTCTAAGGGACAACACAAAAAGAGACATTTTACGTTAATGCTTAAAATAAAGAAATTAACTGACGCGAATATTTTTTTTGGTAACACACTTTGCACTCAGGGTAAATTAAAAACCATTATTATACATTCAGTTAATTAACAGTGGATAAATTATTTTTAACATAGCATTAGCATCTGGGTTTAGCCCTGAAGACCCCCTTGATTCACGTGACCCACATTCTGTTTTGCCTGCCAGGGATCAGTCTGGACCTAAAGCCGCCACATTCCCTACTCAGCTGTTGACAACTAATTCTGAGTAGCCTTCATGGTGCGCTATTCCACTAATATGGTTAAACATAAATTTCCGGCAAAGAAACGCTAGTAAAAAATAATCTTCTTGTTTGATAGTAAGTTATTGAACTCAAATAGTGCCCTAACTTGCTTTTGAGAGAAACACCACTCCGGTTTTGGCCAGCGTAGCCTGTGTCATCACTACCCACAAAG
>OLKM01004403.1:0-22686 GCA_900291075.1 Melanogrammus aeglefinus | reverse complement strand
GAAGAATTTATTCCGGTTCAAAATCCCAAATACATTATGGTAAGTTTTCCTTTTTTTTGTATATTAACATTAACTTCGTATACAGTATATTGGTATACAGCTAGCAATAGCCTTGCAATTAAAAATGTAGTAATTTTTTTAAATTTTCTTCGATAGGCATATAGACGGAAAACCAACAAACTGGTCAGGTGGGAGGAATGTCCTTTTCATGGATGTGTTGACGGCTTTAGTAGGACCATCATATACTTGCAGTGTGCCTAAATAACAATAGAGCATCAAGTGTACTGGAACTTTTTCGGCCAAGTGTAGAGAATTTTGGCCTTCCCTTGAGAATAGCTGTGATCAATGCATGGAGAACACCGGCGTTTGCCGGTATATGCTGGAAAGAAGAAGGGTTAAATAGTGTCATCTCTGGACGCAGTGTTCACAACCAGAGGATTGAGCGGTTGTGGGCAGAGTCAAAACAGAGTTGTCTCCTTTCTATACAGTGATCTCTTCTCCTTCATGAAAATGAGGGCATACTGAATTCTACAAATGAACTGCACTTATTTTGTCTACACTACATCTATTTGCCAAGAGTTCAAAGGTCAACTGCAGAATTCAGAAACCAGTGGAACCAACCATGGATTATCACACATTAATCTACCAAAACGCCTCTTCAACTGTTGGCTGAGAGGTGTTTCTTAACAGTGGAGAGGCAATGCAGAACATTTTAGTTGGGAGTGACAACTCTGAAATGAATGAGACCCCCCAGTAACATTGTGAGACTTCAAACATGTTGTTGTTCCAGTAAATGATTTTATGGTCAATGAACATTTGTAAACACAGGATCATACAAAATGTAGACCCACTAACCGATGACGGCAACCATGGCATTCCAATTATTTTTTTGAGTCTGGTGAACTCTCTTTAACGAGTAGGGTGTCAAGGAAATGGGACACTAATTGGAGGGGGGGGGGTTAAAGGATAAATTCTGGTTTAAAATGGATCTGGGATATGTTAAATATGATAAACAGATGGGATGTTCGTATGGGAAGCACAAAAGCGCATGTAGACGCATTCTTAAAAATTGTCTGTTTTAGCCGATTCTACCAAAACGCGCTATAAACTTGGAACCATGGGGTCATCATCTCATGGTAAAACGAAATGTCCAGGCTACTTCTAGCCTTTTAAGTGTGGTTTTAAAATAGCGATTTCGTTTTTAACCATGAGATGATGCCCCCATGGTTCCAAGTTGATGGCGCTTTGGTAGAATCGACAATTTAAGAATGCATCTACATGCGCTTTTGTGCTCCTAAACGAACATCCCATCTTGTTATCATATTAAACATATCCAGATTCCATTGATCTGGGATTTCTCCTTTTAAAAGGTTACATTACAGCACCAGGTGTGAGTGTGATTTAGCCGTTACAAGCCCGTTCAGAAAATTTGCCTCTTTTTGACATCACAAGTGGGCAATGTCCACCTAGATGTGTGCTGATAGATGACTGTTTGCTACAGTCCACTGGGTAGGGCTGGTAGACTGAACTATCCAGCCTAAATCTAGGTGGATCACACCCCCTTGTGATGAAAAAGAGGCCAGATTTTCTAAACGGCCTTGTAATGGCTAATCACACTCACACCTGGTCTATAATATTTGACCTTTAATCAAAGGCCCTTGGACAATGTATGCTTCAGTTTAATTCAGTTTATTTCAGTTCAATTTAGTGCAGCATGAATTGAATAAAAATCAATCAATCAAAAGTTTTGAAACATTGAACATTTAACATTTTTAACATTTGAAAAAAATAACTTGTTTCCTTGTTTTCTTGGGGAGTCATTCCTGACCAAAACCCTGCGTGTTTCTAAATGCAAATTCCATGCTGTCCTTGAAATCCTCATAGTTGTTCACTAATGGCAACTTGAGCAGTTAATGCATGTGTTTGCAGTGGGCAAATGACGGCCTTGTCCGGGGGAAGGTCATGGAGAAAATCCACCTGAAAGGTCGTGGGAGAGGCCAAGGGTGGAATTTCTTTGCCTCCCGTTGCGAAGGCTAGGATGGCCCACCAAGGGTCAAAGGGTCCCTCTATGCTCTGAAAAAGTAATACACCAAAGAAACAAAAAAAAATTAATCTAGCATGCCCTATTAAAAAGGATGGAAGAGATAAAGACAAACCAGAAGAGCATATGAAAGAGGTTCAAAGTTAAACAAACCTACTGTACAAAGGTAGGTTGATACAAACTAATACCAACTTCAAACCACATAACTGAAGGAAGGCAATTTAATGAGAAAAAAGTGCAGTATGTATTCCATATCTAGCAATAATTACTTACCCTCAATATCCCATCAGGTAGTCCCCTCCAAAATGGACAACAACACATTCCCTCTGCCCTTCTTCTGTTTGCTGCCCACTGCCGAGACAATCGAATAACAAATAGATTTTCGAGTACATCAGCTGTCAGTGGGGATGGGCTCGGACACATCAGTGGTCTGAAAGCCAACTGGGTGCATTCTTATTGGCATTCAAGAACCACCAAGGGTCTTCATCCCCTCCCTGAATCTGTAAAAAAAAAATATGAGAAGATACAAATAACCTGTTTTCAAATTGGGATAAATTATCAGCCAGTACATGAAAGGAAGGACAGTTCAGAGTTTTTGATTATGTAAAAAGGTCTTGTATTTGACAACTATCTAAAACCTGATGTTCTTTAAGTAATTTTTACAGGACACATGTAAGCCTTGTTTCGGAATGTTTTGTAAGTGTTGTAAATTGGCTTTACTAATAAATATATGTTGACATCTTTTGTTTATTCCTTAATTCTGTTTTGCTTAACAACACAGTTACACAAACCTTTCAAATGCTCCACTGACGCGATGGACCGGCACTGGAACGATCTGATCATGAGGATGTCCTTCCACCAAAAAGGTCTTTTGTCCTCTATGCCCTTTCAATGGCCTGAGACACCCAGCATTGGCCAGATAATCTGTAAGTGGTTCTGTGGCCTGTTGCAATTCCTCTAAAAGATGTTACATTCTGACCACCTAAGGACACAAAACCAAAAATATGGGAGAATCAAATCAATACATGTTTACATTATGGTTGAATAAACTCATATCTCCGCCGTTGCCTTTGTGTTGACGCGGCGGTGTGTGCGCGTGCTTGTGTGTGCGCGCATTGTGTGTGCATTTCCGTGTATGTTTGTGCATGCTTGCGTGTGTGTTCTTACCTGCGCGTCGTGCGTCCGATGCCAACGTCTTACCTGTGCATGTTTGTGTGCGGGCGCGCTCTTTGTCTGTGTATCGCGTGTTCGCTGCCTTTGTGTTGACGTGCGGTGTGTCCGCGAGGGGCTTGTGTGTGTGCGCATGTGTGTGCGTTTCCGTGTATGTCGTGCGCATGTGCTTGCTTACGGTTGCATATACGTTTGCGCTTGGGCACCATGTGCACTTTGAGTTAACTGGTGCGACAGGCCTGCTATTAATAGTAGTTAAGATTTAAGCAGTTTTAGACCAATTTAGATCTCCTCTCTCTTTACTGTTGTGCCTTTGGTTAGTGGGAACGAGACAATCTCATAAATTATGATTGGCTGAGGTAGAGTAATAAATCGTCACGGTAAGACCATTCAGAGGTTAGAGTTGGGCGGATGTTTACACAAACTCAAACACACGCATAGTTGCCAGTTAAAATCCTTAGAAATCGCAATTGGATTCTATGGGAATTTTTAAATTTGTTTCTTGATTGCGACACAATATATCCCCGGACAGGATATTTGACTTTGCAGAATGCATTACAATTCTGTAAATAGTTCAATAATATTTACTGGCAATTGAGTATTCTGTATGCTTTACAAATGCGTTTACCTTTTTGAACCTTGGCATAAAGGTCCAAATCTGCAATCTCCTCCATCTCAGGCTTGGGCGATCTTCCGGTCAGGGAGGAGTACAAAAGAATAGGGACGCAGAAACCCAGGAGCAGGGCCCGCCACGAAACTAGGCTCACCGCAATTGGCCTGGCCGGCAAGAAATAATACTGGTCCTTTCTTAAAGCTTGAGGAAACCATGACATGAAGAAAAAATTAAGAATTAAGTACCAGGGCAAAACCCTTGAAAGAAAAAGGGTTTCATAGTCATATATAAAGGGGACGCTGTAACACAATTAAAGCATACCTGAACTTTCCAAAGCCAAGTTGGCTTTTTCCTTCCCTTCCCTCAAACATCTGGTGAGTGTGCCAGGGCCTCCATAAGTAGACGCAGGAACTCCCTCCTAGGGCCACCCGAGGTCAACAAGCCTCCTCATACCCACGCCCAAGTCATCCGAGAACATGACACACATTTTGGAAGGTCGGATTTGTATGAGGACACTCTCTCTTCGGAAAACCTCTAACAGCACCATCAAGCACAGCAGAACGGTTTATGTTAAATCTCTGCATTTTTCATGGATGTTATATTTTTGGGAGGCAAGATCGAGGAGCACCTCCTTCGCAGATGTGTCATTTTTAGACGTCCTGTTAAAAATTAGAATTTCAGAGAATAAACGTTAATGGATCTTATACTATGTGATCAATGTATTGACATTTACATACTTTCAGCTCCTTTGCATAAAACAAAGCAAAGCAACTTAAATCGCTGAAACTTTACTCATTGAAACAATGTCATATTAAACCAATCACTTACGGATGACTCTCAAAGACTGGGCCAATATAGCCTCGTTAACTTCCTCATCAGAGGACAGGTCTGGCATGGCTCCCATGATTGACAGGTAGGTGTCATAATTGTCACTGACGAGTGCGGACCGGCTCAATGAATTGTCCAGTTTGTAAGTCACTGGGCCTTTTGGGGTGGGGGCAGGTAACCTGGGCGCTTGTTGTGGGGGCTGGTAACGGGGGCTCTTTGAGGTGGGGGCTGGTAACGGGGCTCTTGAGGTGGGAGCTTGGTCACTGGGGCACTTGTGTGGTGGAGGCTGGTTGGCTCTAGCCCTTGTTTCGACAGGAAACCTGCGTATTGACTTCTGCAGTTCCTTTCCCCTAGTACACTGTAAAAAATACCACTGTATATTTACAGTAAATTACTGGCTATAAATTGCATTACTTTCACAGTAATCTTACAGTAATTTACGGTACATATTTTCACAGTAATTTACAGTGAATAGTTCACAGTAATTAGTACTATTTTCACAGTAATTTACATTATATAGTTCACAGTAATTACCTATATTTTCACAGTAATTCACATTAAATAGTTCACAGTAATTAGTTCTATTTTCACAGTAATCTACAGTAGGATAAATCACAGCAAAATTAGAATAAAAATTACAACTGCATACTGTAGCTCCAAAGTTGTCATACCCATTAAAATACTGTGATTTAGCAATATATAGCTGTGTTATAACAGTACCTTGTGGTACATACATTACACAAAATGGCTGTATTTTTTCATTTTTACTGTGAAAGTAATGCAATTAGGTAGCCAGTAATTGACTGTAACTTCACAGTTGTCTTTCCCATGGAATTACTGTGATATAGGGATATCCTGCATGCAATATACTGTAACTTCACAAATATGCATCCAAAGTAAAAGGCAAACAAAGAAAACAGGCAATTTGTTCAATTCAACATTTAATTAAACAATGAACCAACATTAATACATTTAACTTGCCGGCACTTTTAACCCATAAGAACAAAAAAACAGTATAATTTACATGACAACAGCAAACGTAGGCTTGAACTCAAACTTTTGAAACCACCTCCCAGGGAGGAATCTTTCGAAAACACAACTGTTTTGGTCATTTATAAACCATTGAAACTACATTTAAATCTATTCGAAGTCCAATATCTTCCTCAAGAGTGTGCTCACTGCTCACATGTGGGTTCACCAACCCGCGCTTTTTTCTTGGCTTTGGAGCCCCTCTCTGGATTTGATGCTCAAGAAGCACCTGTAAAATAAACCAAGAAAACAACTTTCAGTTTTACATCGATTTATATATTGCATACATTTTTCCAAGACAGATGCAGTATACCTTACACCACGGAAGTCACAGGCACAGTGATATTATCAACCACTAGAAGCTGCTGTTCATCAGAGATGAAAGACTATTTTTTAAAAGTTAAATTTTACATTTCTTGGTTCAACTGTAGCCTTAAAAGGTGAAAGTAAGCGATTTATTCACGTTAATATACGTGTTTAAATCGCTCTATTATTCATTACAGTGATCACTTATATAGTGTGCGCGTTTCATAACTCTGATCTCTCAGTCACCCGCTCTGCAATATAATCGGCAAATAAACTTTTCGGGGATCCCATAACTGATATCCAATCAGAAGACAGAACGCTACAAACCGGCACGTCTCACATGACGGGTGCACGCACAGAGCGATAGATGGGTGAATGTTTTATGCGACTTACAATGGCGGAGCAGGTAAAAAACCTTCCCAATGTCTGTTTTGATGGTTTTTATTCATGTTTTATCACACTTATGGATCTGAGATGATGCAAGATAACTCACTGCTTGAAGACCGCAGTGCATTAATGGTGTTGTCTTAGGGCTGAGGGAGGGGACAGCTAACTGCATTTCAGTGTCAGGAAGTTAGCTAAACGTGACCTTTCCACTTACGTCACCTTTAACTAGAAAGCACAGTGGGAAACCCTGCAATGTTCATTTGAGAGTTTAAAATACCTTTGGATAAAACTCTAAAGTGGAGGAGCCCTCCTCAGGATACTGCAGGTTGAAGCAATAATAGCTTGCGAACATTGCAGCTATTCCGTTGCTGAAGGAATTGGTGTGGTCCCACCACAACCTTCTGTTCAATGCTGAGCATCCATGCGCTTGGCTTCATCAGGTCACCTGAAAAGAATAGAGAACACACATAAAGCGCTATTGTAAAGAAGTTCGGTGCTATGAGCAAGGAAAGAAGGTTTCAGTAACCTTTAATGTTTTCACAAATTGTTACCCACTTACTGATGCTCGATAGTGTTGTTGCCCCTGACGGAGACTGCAAGGCAGCACTGCCTGGAAGGCCCTAACCCTAACCGTAACCTTAACCAGGCAGCGCTGCCTTGAAGACTCCGTTGGGTGCACAAAACACTGTTAAGCATCATTGTTACTGATGTAATTAATTGTCTATTGCACAACTCAAAACCATTAAGCCCTTCTTTGCTCTCCCAATTTTTTTAAGTCTCAAAAGATTTGGTTCACAGTTCCAGAGCAAATCTAAGTCAATTACACTACCCTTGAATGCTGCATAAAAAGCAATCTGTAATCTCTAAAACCATCAACAGTACACCAACTACCGGCACTACTGTTGAAAGATGCTGAATCGAAAAGATCGAGACAAGCAACACTATTTGGAAAAACAGTTTAGATCACTGATCAGCATGTTCTTGTCAAAAATATTGTGTAGCGGCTTTTTGTTTATTTAAAAAACACATGGTACATTTATTACAGCTAGAAATATCAATATAAAATCCAGATATCAACAGTACCTTGGACAATCAAGCAGGGGTTGATCGGCCAATGGCACTGTGCTCTCAACATCAGCTACAGTTTGCACCACGGCTGTAAAGTAAGACGTAAATGTCACATTCATACAGTATATTGTAGCAAAGATTCAACATGGTGCATAAATCGTTCCACTGGTCCCACTGATTTTGAAGTTTAAAGAGTAGAGTCAACAATTCCTGAGAACGCTTGTTGTCAAAATCTGTGTGTGCACTGAACCCCCCCCTTGTTTACATGCCCGTTTACAGAGAGTAAGATGTGTATCAACACATTGTGAGGATCTAGACAATGATTTTGACAATCAGATTTTGACACAACAAACGTTCTCCAGAATCACTGACTACACGTTGTGTCAACATGTGAATGAATGTGATTACCGGTAATGTTATACAAGTGGTGAAAGATAAACATAATATTACTGTCTAATACAATCACAACCTGCTTTTTTTTTTTTTAAACAACTTACATCAGCCTCAAGCATGATGGCATTCTTTGGTTCCTTGAAATATGCCATCAGTAGCAGAAGGACACATGCAGCCTTGTCTGACGCCTCTGGCTCGTATTTAGTGAGGACGTCCTTGATCCCTGGACGGTTGAGTTGCTGGCAAAAGCGAATGATGGTACTGCCCTTACTGTTCATTAGCCTCTTCATACTTTGGCTTGTTACGGAGACATCCGTCAAGCAGACTGAAGTGGGAGAAAAGGCCTCTCTGCGAGAATAGGAATGGCCATTCCCTCCTTTATCTCAGCAATGGTTGGTGCAGGCACCCTGTTTATGAACTGGGCGCTGGGTGATGTAGGTCCTCTCCATCAGATGTTCAGCCGTTTTCTGCCCCTCCCATCCCTCCCTCTGAGTAGATGTTCAGTAGTTGCTTTTTTTTTTTCTTCCCAATGTTGCCTCCGTCTCTCCAGCAGAAAGTTTCTTCCGGACACCCACCCGTACACAACCGTACTGGTCTACTGGGCCTCTTGCCATTGCGATTGCCCCCTCTGCCGCCACATTGGAGGACCTGCGCTGCCTGCGTCGCCGTGTTTTGAAGAGTTTGTTTCCTATTTTTTGTATTCAACTCTTGTTTTTATTTGTTGTAAAAGGAGTAGCAGCCGTCTCCCAGCATATCTCCCTTTTGTCCCACATCAGCAAAGCTTTTTGGCCAGTCTCTCACAATGAATCCGGGCGATCGGTGTGGCATGTTGCTCGTGTTGGGTTTTGCTCATGCACTAACATTTGGTCCACCACTATCTTAATCATATCCCTTCTGTCCCCTGGTGATGGCCTTTTTTCATCTGCCGTCGCTTTACCAATAGCTGCTGGCATCTCTTCCCATCGGACCCGGAAGTCAGTAATACCATGGCCTGCCAGGCAGGGTGGGTGATGAAAAAGAAGAGGTTTAACGTTCTTTCGGAACTTGATGAATGGAAATAGGGAGAACTTGTGAGGGGTGGAGATTCGACAGCAACCATCATCTTCGAATTCAACTGGTGGAAAGACCTAGAAGTGAGAAAACAAAATATTATTATAGATAGAGGTACAGCAAGAAGTAGATCCGGGTCGGATTTCAAATCCAGGTTTGCTGTGAAGAGGACTGAGCCTCTAGGGGGACGCTCTGACCATCTCTAGCACCCCTTAAATCTTAAGCTATTTTTAAACGATTCAACTATAAAAATAATAAAAAACATGGCAGTGTCATAGTTGGATTTACCTTTATTCTTTAATGCCGTTTCAGCAGTCTTGCGACACTGGATTGGTCTGAGGTACTTTCTCCAGATCCTTCACTTCTACGAAGGCAAGGGTCTGCCCTGCTCTCCACGCCAAGCTCCTCCAACACTCCCAGCAGGGAAGTCAGGGTTTCAACAGAAAGGCCAGGTAAAAAAGAAAAGATTTCTTCCTTCACGGTCTTCCCGATTCCATTCTCTAAAATAACAAGCCAGAATCAATCAAATCAATATTAAAGTGTTCTGCCAGCTTTAATAACTGTTCCTTGTTACATTATCCAATAACTCCTCTGAAGGAGCCTCAATAAACTCCTCTACTAAAGATCCAATTCGGTTCACTTAACAAAAAGAAGAGGACAGTCTAGTCTGGACAGTGCCTGGTCCAACTTAAAAAAAGAAAACAGAGTTCAATCCCCCCATCTATCTCATCCACAAACTATCTAACTCCACCCTAGTCTTCAAGTGGTTACTTGCGAATGGTTATTATACACACAAAATCAGTGGGTAGGAAAGGGCAACTGGACAAACCCAGCGACCCCCCAGAGCCACTGAGGTGTTTCCTTGAGCTCTACTAGATAGAGCTCTGTTCCACTTTCACCACCACGCTATTTGTTGAGAGCACAACGGATTCCCTAAACAGAACCCGCTGACTAAACCTACCAGGGAACAGAAACTCACAAAAACACAAGGGCCATAAAAAAATACCAGCACATTTGCAAACCAATGTTGAAGGTAACCAAGGACTGATTGCGAGAAAAGCGCTATTATAAATCAAATACATTATTATTATTGCACTCTCCTTACCCAACAGCAGAATCAAATGACTGTGTGAATCCCCCAAACAAATTGACTTTAATGATTAATATTTATTTTACAAATGATTAACAATAAGGCAAGGGAAGATAACGATTGTAAGTATGCATTATCAGTAGGTGTGAGCTCCTTACAGACACACCTCCTCAATAACTTTCAATATTTTTTCGATTTCGGCCAAGAAATTTCATTTTGATGCTTCCCTAGTTTAAAACCGCTCTCTAAAAATGAATGGTGGAGAGCAATAAAGTGAAAGGTGATTTACTCTGTAAACTGGAAGAGGATAGTAGGTCATGCAAATCGTCATTGCTTGATGCAAACATAATCCTCTTCAGCTACACCTTAATTCACAGTAGATGCCCATGGTCTCTCAACTTCACAAAAAGTGTGTTTCTCTCCGTTACAAAGTGCACAGAATCCTGGGAGAACAACGACAAGGTTAATTTTCCCCAACATAAAGTTCTTCATCGTTGCTCCCAAGCAAAAACCATCATCCCTTTTTTGTACACTGTGCCTTTCACTGTGACATTGTTACAAGCCAATGCAGACTGTGACTCAAACTCATAAACTGGCAAGAGATGCCCCTGATCTTGTCATTGTAATCATTTACATACAACTCTGTGCCCTTTTCTACCTGGATAAATGGAGGGAAAAGTTTGCCTGCACTAAGATAGGCTTGCAGAAGTTGGTGTCTCTCTCTGCCAGAGTCTGGCAAATACTTTTAAAGTTGTGTAATTTTCTGGCACACTGCTTGAAAAAAGTGTGTTTGCTTTCAAACCTTAGAGTCCACAGGCGGATAAGTGGGCCAAAGTGCATGATGAGCTCTGGATAGTGGCATAAATAATGGTGCTTGGGCTTCAGGGGATGACCAGGGAAGAGCTGTTTCCTGTACCATATGTACTCTTCAATGATGACTTTCAGATATGCCACTTGGCCTGCTGTAATGGCTGGTGCACAGACAAGTTCCACTATCTCTCTCAGCTGCAAAATGAGCTGCCATACCTTGTTGTCAGCAGGAACTTTAATCCTGTCACCTATCAATAGAGGTAGCAATCTGAGAAAGCACCAGTTTTGAACTGCATGCCCACTTAATCTCTCGCCTCCAGCAGAGAGGTCAGCCGGCTTGTCCTTGCCATCATTTCCTTGGTATTTGAATTGGTTCTTACACCGATTTAACTGCAGGTAAGTAAAATGCTTCTCCTTGACTAAATGACCAATAAACAAAGCAAGGTCATAAGAGACAATACCCTCAAACAAGTCATGGCCAAGGCATGGTGGAAGGCCAGGCTGGCAAACATGGAAATGTGTTAGTTGGTTGAAAGGAGAGTCAGACTTGATGCCGCAGACTGAGTCAGTGCCACTAGTTTTTAGATGGTGCAAATGACTTTTGTAGGCTTGAACTGTTCTTGTGATACCACACAAATGTGCTTCTTTCATAAATGTATCTCTGTCTACCTCACAGTAGCGACAGAAATGATCAGCCCTACTGAAATTTTCTAAAAAACCCCCAATGCCATGGGATCCCAAGTTGTCTCCTGAAATGGCAACCAAAGTGCCTTTTACAACACTGCCTTCACTCAGCACAATACCTCTCTCCTCCAGGACTTTGAGGTCCTTGATGAGTGGTTCAAAAACTTTGTTCATCCCAAAGTATTTAAACTCCTGCTCCCTGCATAGAAGGACAAGCTGCATCTGATCTATAGTGGATCTATTGTGAGGTAAAATGTCAGTCAGAGTTGAGTAAACCGCTAACACTTTGTGTTTTTTTTTCCCTGAATCCAAGAGGGTTAACGACCTCAAACGCATCTTGGTTATAGCATCAAACCAACCGATTGAAGGCTCCGTTTTTTAACAGCAGATTACTTTTGAACTCCTTCCCCATCCTTAACATCGTGATAGACGTTAACAACAGAGGGTTGCAAACGTGTTGCAGCATACTGTTCTCGTACAGACTCACTTTTAAACAGTGCAGCCAATGTCTCCTGTACAGGTATGTACTGGGCCAAAGCCACTCTTTGCCATTTTTCATCATTTTCCCAAGAACACAGGGAACAGGCTCAACGTAGTTGAAACTCTCTTTAAAAGCACCCTTCCTCTTAAAGTCTGTGCTCAGAACTCCCCTGTTATAAAGCTTGAGTAGATCCCCTCTGTTCAGTTCATCAATAGTGTTGCTTATGGTGGCCTCTGGAATACCAAGTACCTTCAATTTCTCATTTAGAATGTTAAGCAAATGTGACAGGCCAATTTCATGGGCATTTTGAAAGTCCTCAATGATTGTTTGTATTGTACTTGCTGGTAACAATAGCTTAGCTTGTAATTTCAAGTAGAGAAGTGTAAGGTTTTGTAAAAAGAGGGTTTCATCCACAGCCAATTGCATTTCTTGTTCAGGTTGTTTATCAGAGATATCTAAACATGAGTGACTAGGTTCAGGCTGACTCAAAGGCTCTGCAAGAACAGACCGACTCAAAGTTTCTGTGGGAACAGACGTATCTAGAACCGAATCATCTAAGTCCTCTATACCTCTACTTCGATGTTTCCTGGAAACATGTGAGGCAAAACTGGACACAACTGTAAAGCCGCAGTCGCAACCTCTGAATGGGCATTTGATTTCCAATCCTTCTTCTAAGTGTGACTTCAAATGCTTTAGAAGAGAGTTTACAGTTTCACACATGAATGCACAAGACTGAGCCAGACACTTTAAGGGTGTGGACAACGGCTTGCAATATCCAGGTCGTTTGTGGTCTCTAAACATATGTGCTCTCAGAACAGTGGCTTTGCGGTACATCCGAGTACAGTGAGGCACACCACACAGATAGTGATAATTTGGAGTGTTACTGTGCAACTTTGCGTGCTGAATAAACTGAACAGCAGTCTCAGACACATGCTCGCACAGACTAAATTTACAGTGGAACATTGTTCACCAAAAGCATAAAATTAACTAGCTAGAAGGGGCATTAATGGTTACGTCTTGTTAAATGAGTAAAATGAACTGCTAAAGCTTAACTGCACCTCTAAGTTGTAGGCCGATGACTTGCAGTTCTTTTGGCCAGGATGGCGATAAAAAAAAAAAAGGGATGGAAATGGAAAAGAAAAAATAAAGGACGGGATGACAGCAGCCGTTGAAGGTCGTAGCAATAACAAACAAAACCTGTGGATGAGAAAAATAACACATCTTACTATTATAATAGCAGGCCTGTCGCACCAGTTACTCAAGTGCGCATGTGCCAAGCGCGAACCCATATGCACCGCAAGCAAGCACATGCGCATGAACATACATGGAAACGCACACACATGCGCACAGACTACACACACAAGCACGCGGACACATCGCACGTCAACACAAAGGCAGCGACAGGTAAGACGTTTATCGGATCCGCCATCAGCACACTCATTCAAAATAGAAATGCTACGGAATGGTACAACTGCGGCGCGGCGAGCCGCTCCTGGGACGCAGCTTAGACGCTCCGCAGCCGCGCCCGGTGGAAATGGTATCATTGATTAGAGTGGAAGCTATCTGCTGCGGTGACCGCGGCCGAGACGTGCCGCAGCCGTAACGCGTCCGGTGGAATCGGGCCGTGAGCCGCGTCCCAGGAGCGGCTCGCCGCGTCCCAGGAGCGGCTCGCCGCGTCCCAGGAGCGGCTCGCCGCGTCCCAGGAGCGGCTCGCCGCGTCCCAGGAGCGGCTCGGCCCGCGTCGCCGGTCGGCCCAGCGCGCTCGCCGCGCGGCTGCCGCGCGCTATCATTCCGTAGCACTTCTATTTTTGCCGCGCAAGCCGTTGCTTGAACCGCGTCAATTTCAACAGAGCAGATCGAGCCGGGTAGGAAGTGAAAAAGTAAAACCCATAGAGCATCCGGTCAAATTTTCAAAATAAAACACAATACTCAGCTCATGTAGCCTATCACAACTTCACATTAACATTATTACGTCATGACAGGTGGCACCAGGTCAGCAGTCAATCAATCAAAGGGTCGGCAACATGGACGACGAGAGACTCATTGTTGAAGTTCAGCAACATGAAGTCATTTATGTACCAAATCATCCTTTTTATAAGGACAATGGCCGGAAGGACAAAGCGTGGCATTTAATTGCAGTAGTTTTGGGAGTACATTAGGTTTAGGATTATCGCGTGATCTCGTGATCTTGCGTGAATACGGCGGGCTCGCAAGGCAGCGCTGCGCTGCCGTAACGCGCCCGGTGGAAATGCAAGCAGGTATGGAAGACCATTCACGCCAAAAGTCCGCAGTGATATATACAGCCGCGCTCTGGTGTTTTCAGCTGCGTGGGGGTGGCGAGAATAGCCGCGCGGCTATTCTGCCCGGTGCCCTCGAGTTCCCCATGCCCTGTGATCCAGTACAAACCAGCCAACCAATCAGAAGCGTCGTTACAAATCACGTGGTCTGTGGGGAGGCGAGTGGCTTGGCAGTTTCAGGACAACATTGGAGACAAATGGATACAGTTAAATTATTTCCGAAGTTTTTCATCAATTCTGCTTAGGAAACAAGGTAAACATTTCTTTAACCTCTCTCAATATTTGCATAAGGACAACATTGGAGACAAATGGATACAGTTAAATTATTTCCGAAGTTTTTCATCAATTCTGCTTAGGAAACAAGGTAAACATTTCTTTAACCTCTCTCAATATTTGCATAAGTATGTCAGGTGTTGAAACCAGTACTTTACAATGTGTTCTTTGATAGAATATGTGTAAAAAACGACAGGCAAAGAAAGGGCAGAGGACCGGACATTTTAATTTTTCTCTCTCTTGCTCTGCTCTCTTTATAACTTGCAAATTTATTTTAACATTTTAAATCGTTTTGACTACAAATATTTAAGTAATAAAGTGGTAGGGATTTGAGTTCCTAAGTCTCTATACAAGAAAATACATTGGGTGATCAGATCACACAGTCATTATCTTCTTCAGTGATTTCTTAAGGTGTCTGCAGGATGACTGGTGTAAACGAAAAAAAATAGAACTAGGGGGCACTATGTCATAGACTATGTCATAGACTATGTCACTATGTTCAGCTGCCATGTTTTGCACTTATACTAATAGTAAGCATGCAGACAACTTGATGTGAGTGCCATCTAGTGGTAACTGTGGTTGCCCTTTTTGTGCAACAGTTGTAAAAAACTTCATTTTCTCTTAAACCACCTCATAATAATTTCTGTTTTCACCTTAATATATTACCTTATAACTGTCCAATATAGTACAGAAGATTATATAAACATTCTTGGACTAGTTTTCTCGTAATTGCAAAATTTGTATCATTTCTTACCATTTTAATCATTTTTTTTTCTGCAAAACCGCCGCATAAATTTTTTTGTTTTGTTCAGGGATTTACTCATATACATCAACTAAATGTACCCTGCGAGTTTTTAAGTAATATTCATGGACCGGTTCTTCTATCATAACAGCCACCCTTAAAGAGTTCTAAGATATTCTTTCTTTTGGGTTATATGTCCTATATAAGTTTAAACATAATCAATGGATTAGGAACTGAAAAAAAAAATTCTCATTTGTGTCATTTTTGAAAAAAAATGAAAGTGATTTTTTCAGCGCATTATTTTTTTGACTGTATTTTTAATCAATAATTTAGAGCCTCACTTTAAAAAGTTTTTTTAAAAATGAAATAATATCATCAAATATCCTTTCAAAACTAAGATATATATTAATATTTAATACTTAAATATTATTATATAGAAAAATCAATTTGGAAAAAAAAAAATATTTAAAGTATGTTTATTGAAACCTTTTGTGTTTTGCCAACCATCCTTAAATTTTTGTCGCGTTCGTCCGGCGACTTTTAAAAGCTTATTTTTTAAGTTTTTTATATATAAAAAAATTTTATTTTCAAAATGACAACCTTCAGAAAGTGATCTTCTTAGCACACACTGATACAGATGGAGTTAAAAAAAAATATTTAAAAAAATTATTTCTTAAAAAATAAACTTATGGTTTATATTGCGCGGTGGTCGCGCGACTCTGCTCAGGTCACAATGAGAATCCCCCTAACAATTTCTCAGCAATGATGAAAGATACTTTCATATTTAACTATTGTTTAATTCTAAATATTATTAAAGACTATGTTTGTAAATAATTTCCTGATATGTCTTTATTATTCTGGTGATCAGATCTAAGGTTATTTCAAAGTAAGAGCACTACTTTGAGTGGCTTCCTCAGATTTCACGCCTTCAGCTTCAAACTAGAACCTCCCCTTTGAGTGGCTTCTTTGCATCTGATACCTACAGTTTCAAAGTAAATCAAGCCCTTATATGATGGACCTGTTGTTTTCATAATGAACTTTGTTACATCCATGATGTGCTCCATTTTAATACATGAAATAATATTTTGACTTGATTATTTCATGTTTTTTCATCTTTAAATTTTCTTTCCCGCATTAATTCCCATCTATAAAATCCTCCTATATTATTACATATTACATATATTTAAGTACTCTCTGTTGATCATATAGAATTAACTAACTCATATACTGGGGTTTTAATTAATATTTTATGCCCATTTTAAACTATTTGATTTAAAAAAAAATCATATAGGGGTAAGTTTGCTGGATCTGAAAATCCTGTTTTTGCGCGTCCGCGACCTTTTTTCCCAAACCAAGTTTTGCTTCATAAATTTTTTTTTTTTACACTCTGATTGTTCCAAAACCTTTGGCACAGTTTATAATAAACAATATTATCTAACCAAATCTATAATGATTTTCCCACAATTATCATTTGGCAAACGCCCACATTTCTGACACTTTGAAACTTGTTTGGTGAAAAACTCATGTCCATTTCTGCGCGTCCGCGAACTTTGAAGTTTTTTGTCACTTTTGAAAGGAAAAAAATATAGATAGACATTTGACAAAAAAAATGTGGAAAAAAAGTGTATTGGTCATAACACACATCAAAATGTAAGCCCTTTAATTGATAAGGTCAAACGAGTCAAAAAAAGTTATGAGACTAAAACTGAAGCAGAAGTCACAGATTTGCCTGCGTGATCTCGCCACCACATAACCTAAAACCACAAAATGGACAGAATGAGGCTTTTAACCAGTTTACTTTGTCATGTTTGAAATGGAAGAAAGTAAAAACTCCCCAGTCCATTGTACATTGACAATCAATTACAATTTAATACCATTTAGATACGAAATGTATTTATTCATACAAAGTACTATGTCATTTGGGCACCATTTATCATCATTGTCAAGTAGTCCCTAATTAATCTTGCAGAATCATTACGTCAATGGACAAGTGGATTTAAAATTTAACTTGTCCGAACCAATATAGAAATAAATAAAAATGTGTCTTAATAATTTTAATAAAAAGTTAGAGAATACTTATTACTTTTATAAAAAGGCATTCCAACTTTCAAACTTGTTTAATCATTGGAAGCAAATTTAATTAAGATTCACTCTGAGTTTTTTGGTTCAATGTCTTGTGTATTTCTACATGGACAAAAGTAGCCACTATGTCTGATGTACAATGGGAGTGAATGTATCCTTCTCCATTACACTTTTTTTACTTGTCACAAAGTTAGCGTTTACATTGTACTAGTGACAGACCATTACCCATTGCTTTTTACAACTAAAATCTAATTATTTTCATTCCATTTGATTTCTTAGTAAACATGCTTTTTACATGGTGAAATTTGGTTTTCGCGACATTAGATAAAATCCTAAGGAATAAGCATTTTGATGGATATATATTTGGGAGAAAAACTTGTTCTCTATATAGATCAAAATCGCCCCTGAATATGAAAAGTTAACTCGACCAGTTAACCTAGTACCATCCACCCACATTGAAACCATCAAAATATTTTTTACAGTATACTAACAGTGTGTACCCATATGACGTCCCTTTTGAAGCTACTAGTACTAAATATTAAATTTAATGTATTGCCTGATCAGCATCCGTGATGTTTTACATGGTCTGACCGGTTTTATATAATTATTTCTCTAGTATTTCAACCTGTCGTGCTTATATATGCCATAAATACGGCTTTTACTTTACTGATCAGTATGAATTGTAGGCATTGCAATTGCCTTTAAATTCTATCAATCAATCAAAGAATTATAAACCATCAGAGTTGTTGCTAAAAGTTACTTATCAGTCCAGATAAAGAGACAAAATATAGTATAGTGTATCGTTTATCTGCGAAATGCCAGAACTTTAGATGATCAGGAATTTTTCAATCTTTTTCAAAAGTTCCTTTTAATTATATATTCTCTCATGATAAATATAGGAGATATATCATTGTCGTAGCTTTCGATTCCTATTGGCCCTGTTGTTGTTGCGACCACTACGATGTCGAGGCCCTGATTAAATTACTGTGAGAAATGCTAATTGATTTTGTCATAGATTTCTGATCTATAAAAAATGCAGGTGGCCTTTCAAAGAGAGAGGCCTCCATACGCATTGTTCTTGCTGAATGTGACAAATCATTCTTACAATTTACTTCACCTAAGTACAAGTCTCTATTATATTTTGGCAGTTGGCACATAAGCTTTGTACTTGCTGTTGAGGTAATTTAACTGCTTCAAGATGGTTGAAAGAACTGAGCTCGAGCTCTGGATGTTGTTGTTGTTGTGATCTAATGGTTCCTCCCTCCGCGAACGTACATGGTCTCTCTACCTTGGCTTACTGAACTCCTTGTATATCTATCATATTAGTGTAACCGATGATGCATTTCTCTGGGTCAGATACTAAAATTGCGTTTTTCTCTGTTGAAATCGAAAATCAGCTTTAATTATCAGATATCACAGATGTCATTAATTTGAAACAAATCCTACTATACTTCTGAAACTCATTCCAAAAAACTCATTGCGTCTTAGACTGCCAGTGCATGCCTCAAAGTGTTACTCGTGATTCGTGAGCCTATTTTATGTCGCCACCTGTCACCTTGAGAGAGCCTTCAACAATTCAACTCATCCAAAACTTTAATACACTGCAAAATGCTTAGATACTTTTAGATGGAATCGGCTTCGATATCTATATTTAATTGTTGTAACTTTGGTTTTGACATTTCATTTTGTACTCTCAATTTACTTATAATATGCGATTTCAGTTTGATTCTGACCGAATTTCATACGCTTCCAAATGTGGACAAGAATGCTCGGCCTCGAGCTCTCGTGTTCCGCCGCTTGTCCTATACCATTCAGCCACTGTCAATGTCAATGTTAAATATCGTTGCAGTAAAGGACACCATCACCCAACTAGGAAGTCTGACAGCTGGAATACTTTCACGGATCGAAGCGACACTAATCAATCATACATGAGGGCTTGAAGCTGGCCTATGTAAATCAGGAGGAGATTTACGACACTCCATGGTGGAA
The DNA here is from genome assembly GCA_900291075.1 of Melanogrammus aeglefinus. Lineage (NCBI taxonomy): Eukaryota > Metazoa > Chordata > Actinopteri > Gadiformes > Gadidae > Melanogrammus > Melanogrammus aeglefinus. Next base: position 3,353 of record OLKM01004403.1, on the reverse strand, counting down.
AACTTAAAGTATTAAAATGTTGTATTTTCCATTGTTCCTGTTTTGATCCCTAGTCTATTCAAAAGCAGACTGGTAGTTGAATAATTCTACAAGCTTGGTAATTGTTAACCAGTTTGGCTTTAACATTCTTAATAATAATTTTATTCTATTTTTTTCAGCGATATCCTCCACAAACACTGAGGACACTTGCATCCCGTCAATTCAACAAATAATAGCGATCCACCACCCAAGTTGAACTCAGTTTGAGAACAAGACCTCCTTTGAAACATACCAAGCAGTCAGCTAGGAGTATTCTCGTAGAACATCAACTACACCCGGTGCCGAAAATTGAGCAGAGTGTTCTTGGTGTGGACAAGGACAACTACAAGAAGACTTAGGTGACGTATAAATCTCCCTTTATCTCATTATAGCGAACATCCACTTCCTCTTTGAGCCGATTAGTCTAAGACTTGTTATTCATAGATAAGATTAAATACTGTTATCAAACTTACCAGGCCATAGTGCCTATCTATTAATATTTAAAATCTCATTATTTTTTCTAGGTTTTAAAATTTAAGTTTAGCTTTCTTATATTTCAGAGATTTATTGGTACCCTGACTGTTTCGTGAAGGAATATTCGCACTTACAGATGATGACTCTTTGAATGATTAAAGTCAAGGCAGATTGTTCGTAAAACACATAATGAATCTGGTGACTATCGGTGAGTTTTATTTAATTACTTTCAGAAATATTTATGACCCCCCAGGACTTTTTTTTTCATATTTTTTAAAATTTTCTATTTTCACCTTTTTAAACTATGATTTAAACCGCAGAGCAACCAATGTTTAGCTGTCTTTAAATCCAACATTATTGTGTTAAAGCATCTCTTCCAATATTTAATTATCACTTGGCCCTCATCTGTTTATCTTGTCTGTAGGAGCTGTACGGCGTCAAGGCTCTGATGCTGATGGACAAAAGCTCCTAGTATCGCCGTGTACAGTGGAGTCGCTTCCTCTCGTGTGATTCCGTCAGCAGTCGCCTCTGCGTCATTTCGGTAATTACTGTCAAAGGAGAGTCTCACAGTGTGGCAAGCGCCAAACCACTTTGGCACTTTGACGGGAACCACAAACTTATAAGATTTTAAGTTTGTTATCTGGTTGTGTGATGGTTGTGTCAAGGGATTGGTAACATTCTCTTTGATGTGAGAAGTAACAAACAGAGCAGACACCGTCGTCTGACAATCTATGTCATAAGCCCTGCAGAAACCAAAGTATAGTCTCTCCCATCTAGAGATACGCTTTCTTGTGTCGATCAGAGGTAGATAATTAGCCATTCATTCTTTATACCATTCATACCAACTTATATCATGTTCAAGATTGAAAAGTTATAACGAGATACTTGAAGGATCATAAAAACAATCAAAATCAAACGGCCTTTATTCTTTCCCTATTTTAAAAAATGAAATAAATGTTTTTAAAGAAAAGATTTTCTACTTATTTACCGGTGTCGTGACATAAATCTTAAATTGTTCGCTATAATTGATTAATCGTCCTCGTGGCTCTCTTGAGACATCGAGCCAGCTATTTGGGCTCAAGTGTCCACAACCAGAGCATTTGAGCGGACTCTCGCCGGTGATTGTATCTCCTCCCAGGCAGCTTTCTAATGCGTGATCCTTCTTATGACCTGTCTTTCTTTTCATGCAGTGGAAAATCTAAGCTCCGTGGTCATAGATGACCCAATCCAGATGTATCGCCTTCCAGCATCCCCAACATTCCTCAGCCCAATTATTCACAGGTCCGTTCGGACACGGTAATCTATCTATAATAATATTACATACTTTACTTGCTCATAAGTACTGTTTTTGATATTTTTTAAAAATCTACCACTCGTTCACACAGTACGCACCTCATTTCAATATGAAATTGTTCACACATCCCCGATTTTCTATAATGCTTATGAATAATTCAGCCATTTTGCTTCATGACAATTCAGCCATTTTGTTTTCAGAATTACATAAAAATTTAAAATTTGCCATTCTAACCTCCTAAAGGAATTACCTTATTATAATCTATCATCCAGTGTAAACTTAAATATTGTTCATCTACCTATTCTTGCAGTGATTCGTCCAGAGTAGTTGGAATCGCCATCCGACCGTACAAGAAACACAATAAGAGTCCAAGAAAGTCTTTGTCACAGTTATGATAGAGACCAGGAACAGTTGCGTTCTACACTGGTGTAACTACTTCATCGGGCCCGCCACGACGGAGGATACCAGAACTACTTGGTCACTCGATGACCGATGGCTCTCCCGTTTCCCACGAGGAAGACAACCTGACATCAGGCAAGTCCGTCTGCATGATATCCCCTGTCTCTACGTTGCCCGACTGATGTTGCGCGAGAACTCAAAAAACACACTCACCCATGCGAGTATGTAGTGCAGCACAGACATTGCCCTCAATGCTATGCCGCGTCCAAGTGACTTGTCTTCCTGCGTCGAACATGGATACTAGTCACCTTGCACTGACACCTGGTGTTCCACCATGGATACTACGTCACCTTCATGACACCTGTTCACCATGGATACTAGTCACCTTCCCTGACAACCTGTGATCAACCATGGATACCAGTCACTTCACTGACAAATCCTGTGTCACCATGGATACCAGTCACCTTCACCTGCAATCCTCTGTTTCACCTATGGATCAGTTCACCTTCACTGACAGCGCGTCACAGATACTATGTACCTTACCAACTGCAACGGTAATTGGTAAAGTCACTTTCATGACACCTGTGTCACCATGTACTTAGTCACCTCATGACACCTGTGCTCACCATGTGATGACTAGTACCTCACTGACCACCTGTGCTCACCTGGATACCCAAGTTCCACCTTCACTGACATGTGGTCACCGATGATTACAGTAACCTTCACTGACACCTTGTCACCATGGCGATACCAGCTCACTTCACTGACACCTGTCACCATGTAATTACCGGAGTCACCTTCATGACAACCATGTGCCTGTACATGGATACTTTAGGTCACCTTCCACTGACACCTGTCGTCATCCATGAGGCATTACTCAAAGCACCTTCCACGGACACTGTGTCACCATGGATACCAGTCACCTTCGCTTAGCTGAACGCTGTGTCACCATGGATACAGCACACTATCACTGACAACCCTGTGTCACCATGGATACAGTCACTTCCACTGCAGACACTGTATCACATGGATGACCAGTCACCTTCACTGACGACCATGTCCACCATGGACTAGTCACCTTTCTGGTGATTCACCATGATGACCAGTCCATCCTTCACTGAACCTGTGTACACCCATGGGATACCAGTCACCTTACTACACCCGTTGT
>OLKM01004402.1:0-22689 GCA_900291075.1 Melanogrammus aeglefinus | reverse complement strand
CTCTCTCTCCCTCTTCTCCCTACCTCTTCTCTCTCTTCTCTCTCTCTCTCTCTCTCTCTCTCTCTCCTCTCTCTCTCTCCTCCTCTCTTCTCTCTCTCTCTCTCTCTTCTTCCCTCCCACTCCTTCCCCCCCCCTCCCTCTCCCTCAGTAACGCCTAACTGATTTTCCATTCACACGCCCACAAAACATGCATGGAGTGCCACACCACATTGATGCAAGCCCTCTGATTCCATCCACTCACAGCAGGGGGGTACAGTATACAGCAGGAGCAGTGTGTGTGTGTAGGCAAATACCCACCAGTGGGTCAGCAACGGGCGCAGAACAGAAGCACACATGACACACGTCTAGGTGGGATCAACAGCGCAAGACCTTTAACGACTGCCTTTCATAGTGCTCCACCTGCTGCAATCAGAGGCACAAACATGTTGCTTTAAAGCGAGTAAAATATCCTTAACTGGAGTTAAGTGGGTTTGATTCATTGTGGGTATTGGTATAGCAATTGAATTAGCAATGGCAATTATTATCATATACTTATTATAATATATTGTTATAATAACTATAATTACAATGCAATTATAATATATAAAGCGTCAATGATTATTCAATAAAATAACATATAACAATGGTGACAAAAGGAAATATCCTGCCTGGAGGAGGTTTGTTTTTGTGTTGGTCACTTCTTGCCAGCCACTGACCGTCACGGTCGGTGGAGCTGGGAGACCCAAAATGCAGGGCAAGACTTCCCACTGAAGGAACCACCAGCCCATACACATGAACCCCTGACCACTTGCTGGGGAACTGCCTTCTCAAAAGCTGCTTCTTCTTTATACTAGCTTGGTGCAGCACTTATAACTCTGCTTTGGTTTGTTCTCAGCCTCACCTTTGGCTAAATAATGCCACCGGAACTGGCTCAAATTGTTATATAAAAACAAGAATGTACACATCTGGCGAAACGTACCTCATTGAAAATGTCATCCTACGTGTTGGATTCAGTGATTCTTAGCATGCTAGCAGATAGAGCCAGCACATGGACCCATCAACTGTCCTGGTGTGTATAGTTTTTAGAACTAGTGTGGTTTTTTAGTTTTTAGATGTGAATGTTACTCCATACTTAGATTTTATTTGATTGAGGAGGTCACCTCCTTACGTAAGGAATAAATAAAGTGGGCCACTGAATGCTTGGTATTGAGCGACTATAATAATTACCTTGATTTATAAACAGATTTCTTGTTGCCAAACAAGACCACCATCTGTAAAAGGTGCAGGTCTGCTCTGAATCAGCATCAAATTATAACATGGTGATATTTGAATTATTAAGCATTTAAAGTATATTTCTTACGCAAATGGAGTGGATGGTGTAATGTCAACAATATAGAAATGTCATTTTCCACATGCGCATTCATTGAATCTTTTGTGACATTTTGCATGGTGGCCTGGTTTGGGAAGCTTTGGCTCTTTGAAACTACAACGGACCAGAAACGCTGATGAAAGTGGCCAGTAAGACCCTCGTGGGGAACAGGACCAGTTGGATTGACGTCTTTAATAGGCCTGTGGCTCAGGAAGGCTTTAGGGTTTGACCTTCTCTTCAGAGATTCCAACAGGGGGGAGACTAGAAGGACCAGCCGCGCCTTTATCCCTGGGGCTGAACATCACTTCATAAACATCTGACTAGTGGGAATAATGATAGAGGCTGTTTACGCTGTATCTTACATGGCTCGATTCTGATTAATCACTCCATACTATTATTATTAGATATTTTTTGGATAACAGATTGCTGATATGAATAGCAGTAATAATAGTCTGTGGTTATGGGCACTGTTTCTAATCTAGCATAGTGCTATTTTGTACATAAGCAAGATAATCCTTTTGAAAATCAAATCAAATTGTTTTTGTTCTATTTTGTGTGAAATAATTGCTTTCTGTAATAAGTAGCTGTGTTATTGGCAGGATAATGTATGGTGACAGGCTCATTATAGTGAAATCGTTTGCAATTTGTGCGATGTACGATGTACGATGACAAGTGTACATTATGACTTGCTTTATATATTTTATAAACATACACCACCGTTCAAAAGTTTGGGTTAACTTAGAAATGTCCTTATTTTCTTAAAAAAAAAGATCTGTTTTTTTCAATGAAGATAACAATCAATTAATCAGAAATACAGTCTCGACATTGTAATGTTGTATGTGACTATTTTTTGCTGGAAATGGCAGTTTTTTAATGGAATACCTACGTAGGTGTACAGAGGCCAATTTCCAGCAACCATCACTCCTGGTTTCTAATGGTGCATTGTTTAGCTCATAGTGTTAAAACGCTAATTATTAATAAGAAAACACTTTTTATTTATGTTTGCTCAGAGAATAGCTGTTGAATAAAGTTTGGGAGTTTTCATGGAAAACTCCCAATCTTTTGAGCTATAGTGTAGATAAACATATTTATACTGTATACTGCCAATAATGTCGGGCCTCCTTTCTCGTATTATTGTATGCTGTTTGATGTGTACGGACCGGTGTATATATATATATAGTTGGCGCAGCTGTCTCGTCTTACCATTACCAGTCCATGACTATTGCATGTCAAAGAACAAAACAGGGTTGCATTTTATTGCATTACAATTGAAATAGAATACATGGTACTGAGGAATTACAGTGGAGCGTCCATTACAAGGAATCGTGAGTGCGAAATGTATTCATAGGGTAAATAAAGTATGGTACAAAGCGTGCACTGGATGGTTTTTGTTAACCAGTGACCTCTAAATCGTTTGCTAGACTTCCTGTGTCCCTTCTCTGCTGTCAGGGCTAGGACTGGGTGAATAAAAACAGTCCTGGCATAGGGCCAGGGCTGGCCCAGACAGGAACACCCCAATCTCTCGCCATCGCGCATATATTTGTCCTGCGCTGGCAGAGCGTTCCCTGCTGGGTGGTCGTGTGTGTCTGCCGGCCCCAGAAGGGCGTGTGCGTTCGTCTGCGCCGTGGGGTTGCAGGCTCTGCAGTCGTCATATCAGCTAGTCCGGCACATCTGGCAGCCTCTGTCTGAGGGGGCGGTCTTTCTCTGCCGAAAGGGGTGGAGTTTTAAATCTGTTGATTGGGCCAGGCCCAGTTATGTGATAAGACTAGCCCCAGTGTCAATCAAGAGAAGCAATAGTTTGATCTTGCAGAGGCTTCAGACAGCAAATGGGCCGCACGACAACGTATGAAAAAAGAATAAAGAAAGCTGTGTCAGCCGAAAAGACAGTTCAACCCACGGGGAAATGGCCTGCTGGAGGCCGGTCTATCACCCCCGGCTGTATGCTTCAGGCTAAGGGTTGTTTACCAAGCAGTCAACGCAAAATGGAGAACACGCAGGAGAAATGCAAGGCGATATTGAAAGACGAAGGAAAAGCTCTTAAGTCGCCGTATACTGAGAATACTCAATTTGCGAAACAGAAACACCACTTATCTGCTCCTTCAGATCTGTAATGAGTCTCCATTTGTCTCGGTTGTTCCTTTGCCTCTCATCTTCTTTAATTAAAATGTCCTCTTCTTACCGTTAACACAACTTGCACATCAAAAGCACACACTTTGGGCTTCAACTATTGGCACAGACCTGGTGTGCTTTGAAAAAATATTTAGTTCTCCTAATTTGTCCTGTGGACGGCAAGGTTAGGTAGGCCTATGTAGATTGAAGCTAAAAATAAGGCGCATTAAGCCAGAAAAAAATAAAATACATGAGATTTAATTTGAGCTGAATTGTGGAAGAGGAGGCGTACCAATATATGGTTATCGGATGAAACGCCCATGCTAGACTCAAAGTTTAATGAGTGACATATACCTGTCTTGTCTGAGTATGCGTTGGTTTAGTCTGTGGGCATTTGTGCGTGTTTATGTTTGCGTTTACTTCTCTGTTTGTATAGGAATGTTTGATTAGTCCTTGCACATGGGTTTCCATGTGTGTGTGTGTGTGTGTGTGTGTGTGTGTGTGTGTGTGTGTGTGTGTGTGTGTGTGTGTGTGTGTGTGTGTGTGTGTGTTAGTTAAATGGCGATGACCTGTAGAAGGGGAACATGCGAGGCAAGGTAGAAGGAAGCAAATTATCACAGTGTGTGTTGTGTGAGGCAGAGAGAGAGTCCTGTTGATTACCTCATTAGGAAAGTAAAGTGCTGTTAAACCAGCCCTATAGGCCACATCCAGCCTCCATTCCTTTGTCAACTCACAACACAATGGACTCAGTGAAAAGCCTGGGTCTTAACACAGGAGGGGTTGTCCTGAGTGGGCTGCCGTTACCAATGGTGACATGTTTCAGGGCTATGATAATCTTTCTATTTTTAATATGGCGCCATGCCCTGAGTCACCATCTTGACTCAACTTGACACGAGCACCACATACACACAATTAGAGAACAGACTGCCTTTAATAAAGTTGTTCTGCAGGGCTGCTGCTGGTCGTTTCGGTGCCCTACGCGAGAGCGGGCTCTTTTTATATATTAGGTAAAAACATCTAATTTGTCGACAATGAGTGGTAGGCTCTACAATTAAGAAAAAACAACGGTGGGCCTCTTCATAACTAATTTATTCATATTTTTTATTCAATAATGTAATAATTTTTTTTTTTTTTTTTTTTACAAACCTCACTTTTTCACCCAGCCCCCCCCCCCGTACCGCCCACGGCAGGTACTTGCGCGCCCTACGCACTCCGGCTACGCACTCCGGAAATTGAGGCTAGAAGCAATTTAAATGTGTTGTAGTCGTTGACATTGACCTTAATGTGTTCCAGAAATTCAGGTATTCTTAGACAATTCTTGGACATTTCTTGGTGTTCAATTCAATATAATGAATGGTCTGTGTTCAAAAAACAATCCCGGGTTGAAGAATATGTGGTGCACTGGAGATGGACAAATGGATAACGCTTAAAAACAGGACAGGATATTGCTTTTGTAAAATATGGACGTTAATTATTAAACTTAACAAAACCAACTACACAGATTTTCACAGATGTTGGTTGGAAAAATAAAGAAAACAGACATATTTTAACCACTGACAGGAACAATACTGCAGATCAATCCTACAAGTCACAGAGGGAGATATAATTATTATTATTTTTTCCTACGTTTTTGGGTTACGACCACACTTAAGTTATGGAAGTGTCAAAAACATGGGCATTATTACTGACAAACAAACTTCCTTTTTTTCTCATCTGTTCTCACAAAAAGATGTCTTTTAAGAGATAGATGACTCATTAGATTAAAAATGTCAAGGGGTGGGGAGTACAACACTGTACTTATTGGATGTTCAAAGACGACCTGCCAGCGAAGTGTTTAAATCTTTATAATTATTTGAAGACACAAAAGACGACATTGCTATTGTAGCAGTTGTAAATCATTTATCGCAATTAATGGAACAGCATCTCCAACACTCGCATGAATCACAGGCATTTTTTGTCCAATAGACGGACCCGAGGACTACTTCGAGATCGGGAGAATCATTCAACGGACCAGTTTGTCACAAAACCAACATTTCACTGGAAAGAGAAATATCGCAAAAGGAGAACCACACCCAGATATCTTTCAAACTGTCAAACGCATTTTCATGGAAATCTTCAATGTTCTTTGGCGTAAGAACACTGTTGCAAAAGGGGGGGGAAAGAGAGCAAGATTTCATAACCACGCATCCAAAATGATACCTGCTGCCTTCCTACACCTCTCTGCTGTTTGCGGGCATATGATTTACAGGGAAGATGGATTCCCCAGACCAATCACGGGAGAGATGGCCTGATTGGTCAGAAAAAAACATAGGCGTCATCTCAAACCTAAATTGGCTGATATGGGGGAAAGTTCAGTCAACCAGAAAGAGATATTCCCACAGAGCATTTCACTCACTTACAGCTGACGGATGGCTATGACATTTCCAAGAAATGTAACTCAAACTATAGCCCTTAAATCTTGCAGCCCCTTTAACGGCCTCTTTATTTAAAATACTGCAGTAATACAATAATAATACTATAAAGGCAGGTTCCTGCCATACTGTGAGAAAAATGCCTTACTGGGAATTGAACCCCTGGCAGCATCACTAACTTGAAAAATACAGCAAAACACACAAATATAACCATTAATAATAATAATTCCTTTCGTCGTCAGCTAAATATATTCGAATGAATCTCAAACTACAGCAAAAGGGAGAATTAAAACATGAAGAACATTGGCCCACACTACAGAAACACCTTTTTACACTGAGGTATGTGATAAAACAGGGCCCTGACTCTGCCAGCTTCCGTTGTCTCTCCTCCACCGCTCCAAAGGGTTTCGGGGCCTGAACCACCTTAATGTGCTCCCTTCATTGTCAGCCAAGATTTGTGATGGACATTACAAAGGATCATGTAGCTGCTACCGGACCCAGGGGAGGGGAAGGTCGCAGATTGTGGGCTTGGCCGTTAAGACTATACGTCTTTTCTTAAAAGTTATTTAAGGATAAGCAGCACCCAGTTCAAGCAGGAGAGATTCAAAAGCAAAATAGGAATGGAACAGAATTCCCTCACATGTTTATGTACTTTGTAACACTGAGGGGGGGAGGGGATACTGGAATACGCCGTATATCAACATGGTATAAATAAAAATTATGCTTTTCCCTTTCCTGGCAACTACCTTATCGGCCAATATACCTTGAAGTACCATGAAGTACAATCAATTATTCTATCTATTTTTTATTATATTTTCATTATATTCGTTTGCATAGTCCAGCTTCAAGTTTAAGGCCAATACAATACGACAGAGATTTGAATTCGCTGTGGTCTATCTTTGTTGTCTTTGATGGCTTCCTTCACAGCTACCTCCCCTTTGCAGTTGGCCAGAAAGTTTCTTACAGGGAAAAGAAGTTGTGAATTCATTGGGGGAGGGCAACAATGGGTATTCAAAGGACCCTTAAGGGAAGTAGAAGCAAGTAAACTCAAAATCTCCCTCCCTGTGTCTCGTGGCAGTGACAACTGGGGCTGGTCGCCTGGCAGGATGTGAGCAGAGGCACCATGCTGGGGGGTGAGACACTCGATGAACATTGCTGGTGATTCACGGTTTGAGTCACATGGAAACGTATAGTTGGCCATGAGTCCATGAACTGAACGGGTCAAAGCTTACTGTATATCTCAAGGCCGGTGGATGAGTTGGTGGGCGGCCTAGCTATGAATTGGATAATTGGCTAACAATAAGAGCAATGTAAAAAAAATGAAAATACATGTGAAGAATGTCAGACAATAAATTCACATAGACATAAAACAAAGATAAACCTGATCATTTCTCTTGGATAAGGAATATGGGATTTTCTCTCTATTAAGGGCACATTCAATTAAGGAGCAATTTGAATTAACTGATGATTAAATTAATAAAAATCGTTTGAATTAATTGATATATTAAACTATCCAGCCATGTATGTCCAACACAACTGTCTAAGTGTGCTGTACAGAAGTACATAAATGTGGGATTTAACCCAAAAAAGTGGGGTAGCAGCCTGAAAAGCAAAGCAGTTGCTTATTAAAAAAGTTGTATTCACATTTTTCCCTGAAACCCACAATGTTAATTGATAGGCTGAGATAATATCGTCTGAGGGTTTGTATAAATTTGCCCGCATATGTGAGAATATCAGGAGGAGAGGGGAATTAAGTCGAAGGAGAAGGAAAGAAAGAAGGACAATAGCTCTTAATAATGAGCGTATAGGAACGGGCTGGAGGAATGTATGAAGGTGTGTTCATCAGAATTTAAATAAAAGGAAATAAACCGAATGTGACGGTGTGATAGATGTGTAATGGATTATATGTACAATGGGTAGAATGGTTCTGGAGTGGCATTACAAACCGTCCGACTGGTCCATAAATAGTGTGAAATGACTTGTTTCTTTTCCGCATTTTCAAATCACTGCATGGGGACTGCGTTTTGGCGATTTGGCCAGCTCTGCTCCACTGGGAGTTTCTGACACTTTAGTCATAGCCCTTTCATATTTGAAGGGTAAACGAGAGGACACACACAGATACAGTCACACCAATTAGCCCCTATGCATGCATTCACAAATCTCCAGACCCACTCATTGAGCATGTAGACGTTGTGTTTTTTGTGCACACTTTAAAACTCAACCTCACCACATGCACACACATACAGACTCTGGCTCTCTCTACATGTGCACACACACGCGCACACACATGCGCACACACACACACACACACACACACACACGCACGCACGCACGCACGCTCGCGCACACAGCCATGCACGCACGCACGCACACACACACACACACACACACACACACACACACACACACACACACACACACACACACACACACACACACACACACACACACACACACACACACACACACAGGAATGCTCGACTCTCCTTCCTGATCTTTCTCAAACGAATATCGGTGGCCATTATGAAAGACCCCCCCCCCCCCCCACCCTCCCAGCCCACCCCACCATTTGCTCATTTCCTGCCATAACGAGCTTCAATCAACCAGGAGTCTGCTTTGAAGTGGAGACAGAGTCGGATAATTAGAGAACGGCGAAGGAAATGAAGGGAGAGAGGGAACATTCAGGGGCTGGGAGGAATCAAGATGATAATGAAAAGTGTACGGAAAATAAAGGGAAGTGACAGAAAACCAAAGAAGAAGCAACCGAGCAGACAACCGCGACCGTGTTTGAGTCAATTGTGTCGTTACTGTGTTGATACCGTCCCGTCACTGAGGGCACGCGACAATGAACAGGAACATAATAGGGATGTCGGTGAGGTGTGAAAGCCAGCGAAACAGACGCAATACAGCTATATATATATATATATATATATATATATATATATATATATATATATATATATGTCCTGTTTCGCTGGCTTTCACACCTCACCGACATCCCTATTATATATATATATATAGAGAGAGAGAGAGAGAGAGAGAGAGAGAGAGAGAGAGAGAGAGAGAGAGAGAGAGAGAGAGAGAGAGAGAGAGAGAGAGAGAGAGAGAGAGAGAGAGAGAGAGAGAGAGAGAGAGAGAGAGAGAGAGAGAGAGAGAGAGAGATATATAGCTATATCTATGGCCTTTGAAATATCTAGATCTGTCGATCTCTATAGATCTCTCTCTCTCTCCTCCTCCTCTCTCCCATCTGATATAAGAGAAGAGAGACAAACTGGAGAGATATATAGCTATATCATGGCCTTTGAAATATCTAGATCTGTCGATCTCTATAGATCTCTCTCTCTCCCTCTCTCCAGACACTGAGAGCCAGATGTCAGGGAGAGCTTGGTGGTCCCAGATGGAGCAAACGACTGGTGGTCTGGTGTGATGGTGCCTGTTTTAGACGTTATATACGACAGAAGAATCCTGAAGCCCGTGAACAGACCATTCAAAAGGTTTAAGGGCAACGATACCAGACAATGAATACAGGCACACTAACTACCAGCTAGCTCCCTCCGTCCCTCTTACCTACTTCACACTCTCTCCTCCCTCCTCTTCCCTCCCTCATCCCTCCTCCACAATCCCTCCTCCCACATCCCTCCTCCACCCTCTCTCCTTCCTGTCCCCGTAGCTCTGTCCCGGTGTTCTGCTCAAGGAGAACTTGAAGCAAGTTCTTGTAGCAAATTCAAAACACCCACTTTTCTCCACCTTTGAACTATTACCCCCAGGTAGCAGGTTTCGATACCCAGCCCTCTCCAAAAAATAGAACAAAACAGTCATTCATTCCGCAGTCAGCCTTTTAAACAAACATTTAAAAAGAAGGTTTTAATTGTTGGTTTAAAATGCCAACATCTTTACATGTGTCCCTGAACTACATGGGAAATATGATGATTTGGGGTTTTTATCTTGTCAGTGGTTGTCAATCTTTATTTACTTTTTGTTGTTTGTTTTTTATGTTGTTAACATCTGTCTTTTCACTGCGAACAATTTCCCCAAGGGGACAATACATTTCGAACTGAAGACCTTTCTAAGGCCTGCCCCGGAAATACCCGCAGTGGATGTCTCCTCACCCCTCCCGCTCCACCAGCTTTAAATATAAACAAAACTGAGTCTCCACAGAGGCACCGTCTCACTGGTCTTCAAGTGAATCTCCCCTCGCTTAGGGTCATGTTATAAATATAAAATAAATATGTACATAAATATACACAATCCTGACACTTGAGTGAAGTGTAAATACATGAAACGCTGGAGTTTGGGAGAATAATGAAACAAGAGCTGGATAAGCAAAAGGATTTGTTCTGCCGTGGTTGCCAACAGCAAGACAGAGGAAAGGCAGAGGAGCAGAAGGGGCAGGAGGAGGAAGGCTGTAGGTGTGCGGCGAGGAGAGGAGTGGGAGGAAGGTGAAGAGAGGAGAGGAAGAGAAAAAGCAGCCAGAGATGGAGGCAGGTGGAGGAGGGAGGAGAGGGGGTGGAGGTGGTGGGGGGGGGGGGGGGACAGGGGGAAGCATTGTTAGGAAAGGGATGCTGCCAAAAACAGTTGCTGTCAAACACCCAAAAACGCTTGTAGCGGGAAGTAAAAACAACACGTACACACACTTCAGGCCATGGGTGCATGCAAACACAGGGCCGAAAAGGCACAAAATAGCCCAACAGTCCTATGTGTGTGTGTGTGTGTGTGTGTGTGTGTGTGTCACCTGCAGTTGGGTCAAGTATGTAAGCAAGAAAACAATTCCACACAGAATAGAGTAAGGCAAGATAAACAACAAGTAAACATTGTTAAGACTCCGAACTCCCACGTGCTGCTTTATACAGATCGAACTGACAGTAGAAGGAAAAATAAAAAAACACGCTTCAAATATAAATATTTCATGGTCTCCAAAATCAATATGCAGAAATAACAGATTAATATGACATCAGGATTTAAGAGTAGGGGCTGTAGCAGTAGCAGTAATAGGAGTTTTAGTAGTAGTAAAAAATCGTCCACTTTAACAAGTCATCCAGCTGTTTGCCGAAAAGACAAAGCTGCCTTTCAGCGTTAGCCAAACACTGTTACGGTTCTGTCGACAGACATTTCACTGAACATAAGGTACAAGGAGACGCGAGACCGATAGTGGTCGGGGTGTTGATCTTGTTGCATGTGTGATTCCATGTGTATACACTTCCTTAATTCAACTGGGGTTGTGCGAAAAGGATGTATCGACATTTCAGTTGAGGTTGGCCATCACATGAGATACTTATAATGCGTGACATACAGTATACGTCACTGTGAAAAAAATGAATATGCACTCAAACTGTTTGTTCACCGTTCGTTATGCATGAGGAGAGCAGGGAAATCCAATAAAACCCATCTTGAGGCTTTGTTCCCACATGCTCTATTATCGTGATTCTTAAGAACTTGTTCTTCCTTTATAAATGCATATTTCAGCATTTTTATAACAAGACAATATCAAGAGACCGTGTTGTGTAGTTAAAGAGCTCTGGTTTATACCAAACTTCATCAACTCGATCGAGGGGGAAATATGCTGAAAATATATATACTTTATACGTTTTCTTTATTGAAAGTTGAACATATAAATGAAGAGCAGACGGTTCACAGATGCCTGGGGATGACGTGAGTAGGACACCCTGGTACAATGCCATCTTTTTATAGGGACACCTTTTTATAGGGAGAGCTACAGAGAGTTAAAAAAGGTGCATTTTTTATAGAAGCCAAGGATGCCTTGTGGTTTAACTTTGTGTATCATAAATTTGGGATCATGCGTCATTTTCAATCCGCTGGTTTCATGGTCTCGTGGGCTAGGTATGACTTAGCCTGGTAAAGGTTCAAAACCTGGTTTATTAAGAGGTACGTGGACTAGAACTCAGGCGCTTCATGAAGCTTCTTGTCAGTTTCAGGTGAAAAGTTCTGTATTAAAGTCATTTACATTTACATTTAGGGCATTTAGCAGATGCTTTTATCCAAAGCGACCTACTAAGTGCATTTGTCATAAGAAGTGCAACAATATATCGCTGTCGGTACAGAAAGGATGTTCTTTCATAGAACCAAGTGCAAGTACAACAATCGCTAGGCTAACCAATTCCCCGTGTTACAGCAAGGATAGCAGCTACTGCAGTTGCTACACAGTTAAGTACTATAATACAATGCAATCCAACACAATACAATACAGTGTACAGTGGTGGCAAGAGGGGGGACGGTTGCTATGCAGAGTCGAGGTGGACTCTGAACAGGTGAGTCTTGAGTCTTTTTCGGAAGACAGTGAGCGACTCTGCGGTCCTGAGAACGGCAGGGAGCTCGTTCCACCACTGAAAAACCGAGAAAAGTTGTGACTTTGCTGAACGAACTTTGCTAGCTTTTAGCGATGGCGGTACCAGACGTCTGGCTGAGGTATTTGAGCGGAGGGATCAAGCTGGGGTGTGTGGCTTTAGCAATGCTTGGAGGTAGGCATGGGCAGCTCCATCGACTGCCTTGTATGCCAGCGACTGCCTTGTATGCCAGCAAAGTCAACCTATCAAATACTGTCTGATCTTAAACCTATCAAATTGAATAACATGCTAGCAACTAATGTGAACAACCGATGGGTGCAGACGCACCCACGCCTGCCCACCCACCCAGCGACACTCAGACACCAATGAACATGTAATTAAAAACAAAAATCTTTGCTTGTCACTTGACAAAATTTCTATGCACATTTGAAAAAAAAAAAAATTTGATTTCCCTCGTGATCTTCTTTGGATCACATTTATATCATTGTTTACAGAGAGTGGTTCTGAAACCAATTATTACACAGGTTATGAAATGCTCCCTTAACTGACAGTTTAAACTTTTACAATTTCTTCTGTGGTTGTTCCTCCTTTAATCTCCCGGCATTTTGGCAACAACAGCATCCGGCTGTGCGGGGCTGTGCTAATTAAAAGAGTTGGCACGAAAAGTTTGGCCTTCTGTTTCCTTTGGTGCAGTTACACAACTGAACATGAATATCTAATCAATAAAAACATTGTTAAAAAAAAGAATTCATAGAAATGATTGAAAAATAGAAACTATAAGAATCACAATTCCTTGTCATTTTTCACGTTTGGGTGTTTGTATTTTCTTCCCTACATAGGACACTCCCCTGAAAACAGTAAAAAGTGCTTCAATGTCATCACGTGTTGGAATGACATAATCTGTAGGGAAGGCACGGAGGTTCAAGGAGAAGGTGTTCATTCACTGACTGGGCCAGAGGTACAAAGCACAGAGCAACGGTGAAAAGAACTATTGAAGAACTGTTGAGCGTGACCGCTAGGCTGGGGACGTAGATCTCTGAAACAGAGCAATAGACGTTGTGGTGTTGGTGCATAACAACCTGAAGGATCAACACTAGTTCCGCTGTTAACCGAGGGATTCAGGCTCCATCTGACGCCTTTCATTTTAATTAAACAATGGAGAGCATTCTGTGCATCTTAAATACACTTAGACACAATCCATCCCAAGCACCCTCCAACAAAACACCCTCAAACGCAACCCACCATTACACCATCCACCCAAACATGATAGATCCAATTACCCCTCACACCCCTTCTCCACACTCCACACACCAGCCTTCACCTGAATCACCCTCGTCTCCATCCAGCCTCTACTTATAAATGCTCTGACAATGTTGTCCGCCACCACACACTGCTTACTTTGGCAGCTGCCCTAGTCCACTTCATTACGTACTCCCCTCATGATAACTGCAGCGAAGATGTCAACAGAAGAGAGCTTAAACTTGTGTGTGAGCTGCAACTTTCTTCATACATATTTTCATAACTTTGTGCCTTTCTTTTTATATATATATAATATATATATATATATATATTATATATATTATATATATATATTATATAATATTACTATATATATATATATATTATATATATGTACTTTGTGCATGTGTGATTTACTTTGCACTGCAGGATGAGCCCAGAAAATCGACCTCCGGGCGGATGGACCTCACCATGCAGAGTCTGGCATGTTAAGCTCAGTGTGTATTGCATCGAGATTCAGGCAAGTCAGGGGGCTTCACTCTCTCTCTCTCATCGGCTCTCCAGATAGAGGAGGGCTGCAGGCAGTGGCCGCGTGCTGCGGATCAGAACAGGAAATGGAAAAGAGAGCGCTATGGCGATCAAATGGGTGGATTGGGTCTCACTCGTCTGAGAAACATTATTGGGTGCAAACATACATATATATATATATTTATATATATATATATATATATATATATATATATATATATATATATATATACATAATACATATATATATATATATGTATATATATACACATGTAAACAAACATATACATACATATATACATACATATATACATGTAAACAAACATACATGTATGTATATATATATATATATATATATATATATATATATATATATATTATATATATATATATATTATATACTATATATAATAGTTTTATACTTATACACACACATACGTATATATGAGGGCATTCTATCTCATTCCCCAACTTACTCTTTGTAAGTGAATAATTGCGTATGTTTGTCAAAGTCTTGAACACTACATTGTGGTGTGCATCCATTAGTGAGTGCCACAGGCATACCGTGCTCATCTCTCTGTCTCTCTCTGTCTCTCTCTCTCTCTCTCTCTCTCTCTCTCTCTCTCTCTCTCTCTCTCTCTCTCTCTCTCATGTAGTCTAACTGACTCATGCGCTGTAAGCTACTTTATTCCTCATTTACCTTCCATCAGTCTCTCTCTCTCTCTCCCTTTACTTCCCCTTGCCCTCACCCGGGCTCTCCCCACATTGTGGAGTGTGTCATTGTTTATTTAACTTACTGGGAGTACCATGAATTATGCAAGAGGCCCAGCAATACAACAAATACAAAACATGTTCAAAAGAGGCAATTAAAAGTTAAAACTATTTAGAATATGTGTTGTTCTTTCATCTCTATAAAGTAAAGTTGCCCTGCTTCCCTAGGCCTCCTTAATATCATTAATGTTGTATTTGTTAAGCCCATTTCATCCCAGAGCAACTAAATATGCTTTCAATTAAAGAGACTGAATTTGTTCAAAAAGTTGTAACATTTCAAACAAAGTTATTAAAGAACTACATTGTATGATAAAGGAATGAATACACAAACATGAAGGAGGGGTACAATGACTTGAACTGTCCGTGAGAATATAACATTGATTTCAATTCAAAGAAACATTTAAACGTAACATAGGATTTAAAGGCTGGAGGAAAAGTATTATACTTTTGTAAGAAAATGTATTTCAATAGTTTAGGGCTCTGTTTCAAGTACTTACTTATAAGCAGGGACAATGCTGTATTTTGAATTGCTTAGTTCAAAACTTGAATGTGTTCCATAACAACAAAAAGATTATTCCTTTAAAACAGTTTAAAACGATTTGAGAGCTGTAGAACGTGAGCAAAAGTGCATAGCTGGCGGAAAGATATGCCATTTCTAACTAATTATACTCTACATCGTACCTAGAATCCCTTTAATGTGATCAAAGAGTAATTCTTGAGAATTACAACTTCAGAGTGTCAGTCAAACAGGTGGACGATCATCATGTCTTGCCGTGTGTGCTTCTTAAAAGTCCTGAAGCAGCTTTTTTTATTCACCGGATATAACTTTACAATGGGATAATCAGAGCATAGAAACAATTATACTGTACCATTGTTTTGTTAACCTGAATTCCCAATCAATCAACAGAAAAAATTACAGCCAATGGCCTTGATACTGATATTTTATTTCATAAATCATATATAAATTTGAACCTTTATCGAAAACAATAACATGCTTAGAAACTATGTTTCTATGCAAAGCACTTTGAGTGTGCCTCGCGTCTGAAAAGAGCTATATAAATAAAGTAGCCTTGCCTTGCCTAGTCAGGTTATTAGAAACATACTGTGTACTTTGGAGTCCTTTTCACCTTTAGACTTGGGGCTTTTTGTTTTGTTGTGAATCACACATTTGTGTAGAGAATGACAAACATTCTTTTGTGCTTCCATCACGAAGGCCTCGGGATCGAGATTTTATTTTCCCGCAACTGTGTGGATTTGTTGCCTTGTCTGAAAAACCTTCCTGTTAATTTGTCCTTGAAAACTTCTTTGAAACTATCAGTGACGCTATGCGCTACAATAAACCTGAAGCTCAGTTCCAAGGCAGTGAATCACAGGAAGGATACTTTCTAGAAAGCTTCTACAGTACGATATGAAAACGGTACTTTACACCAATGTCTGCAACACCTCAGATATCTGCTACCGCCATCCTTTTCGTCTCAAAAGTTCCAAAGAACAACCTCAGGCGTTTCTAAGACAATCCTGGAAATGAAATATGTGATTATTTTGAGTCATGGGTATTCTGTTGGTGGAACGCGTTTCTGGTGTGGATAATGCCTTGTCTTTTACATGCAAGTGTTTTTTACACGCATGTGTGTGTGTGCGTGTGAAGTGCACGCATGTGCATGCGTGTGTGTGTGTGTGTGCTTGTGTGTGTCACTGGAGGCACTATTAAGATTGGAAAGGAGAAACTTGCATCATGGAGCGCACCCTGTCTGGTGTCTGGGTCTCCTTTCTTGTTTCTTGTTCGCCTGCCTCACTCTCCATCATCAACCCATCCCTTAAATTCTCAATCTTTTACGGAGTCAATTTCACCACCAAAAAATTGCTTCAGGAATCAACTTAGCATATTTAAGAAGTCCTGCTCTACCCCGACCACATTTCTCCACAGGCCTAATACCATCGGACCGGCTACAGTCTAGCAACACAGCTAGAATGACAGTTTGGCCTGCAATTTGTAAATCCATGTCGATTACAGATTTCAATCAAATTAACATTGGACGTTTAATGTTTAGATTGCTGGTTAATCCAATCATAATGAGCCATATTGACATGATTAACCACTACTTTAGGTTAAACTGTAAAATCTGTCTCTATTTACATAGGGCAGTCTGAGCTGTAATAAATTGCAGTCCACTTTTGTAAAGGTTTTCAAGAATTAAAACGTTTTTCTTTGGCCTTTAATAGGCTCTCCTTGAATAAATGCAGGACCTTTATGATCCAGGATTTAGTAGACTAGGTGGGTTAGGCCAGCAGGTAGGTATTAAGCAAGTAGGTGGTTAGGTATTTAGCCGGCAACTATGTGGTTAGGTAGAAGGCAGGCAGCTAGGTGGATAGGTAGCTAGCAGGCAGCCATGTGGTTATGTAGTATGCAGCCAGGTAGGTGGTTAAGCAGGAAACAGTTAGAAGGTTATAGTTACAAGTTCGAAGGAGTTTAAAGTATCCAAAAATGCTCAAGGTCATTTAGACTTCAAACTTCCAATCTTTTCCAGTAACAAATCCACAAGGTGTTGTTAAAAAACAAAGAAGTGAAGGGTCATCAGTGAAGTTGGAATGAACTGTCTTCCAATGTGTTCCTTTGTCAAACAAACCAGCAGAAGGACATGCAGGTGCTAAACCCCCTTTATGGTTTCCTTTTGCCTTACAAAATAAAAGTCTCTGGACTTCTGTATTCACTTAAAAATTTACCAATAAAATTAATTATTTTAATAAGTGCCATGAGCCGATATGTTGTGGGTATTGATATATATAATTAGATACATGACATTACAATATGAACAAAATATGGCTGCTACAGCAGGTTAAAAAGCATGGACATTGTTGATTCATGCGATTATTTTTATTTCCCCAGAGCAAACTTATTTTGTAACAGAGGTCAATTGCACAGCCAGCACATAAAAGTCCAAGCAAGAAATTACATTTTCTTTCACTTTCAGAATTTGGGTTAAAAAAAACCACAGTGTGTGTCTGTGGCATGAAACGAGAACGACTCGACTCAAAACAGCAAAGTCTCTTCAAAGGATTATCTTGTTAAACCCATCTCTCTATCAGTGTCTCCGTTGTCTTTGCTGTCTGGTCGCTCTGTGGGCCTCTCTCCACCACCGCCCTCGCGAGAGTGGGGTGGGATGTCTGCTGCAAGGCCATGGATCCATTGATCACAGCTGACGAGAGTTAAACTGTCTATGCCAACATCTCAGACGGACCTGCTAGCACACAGCCAGCCAGGGTGTTGAGACCTTTGTGTGTGCGAGTGTTTGTTTGTCTGGGAATGAAGATCAAGAAATATATGTGACAAAGTGAGTGAAGGAGAAAATTTTCCTGTTTGGCCTCAGTGTCTGTTCTGCTGGTGGCGCCGAACGAGATCAGCCACTATTTGTTCTGTTAAAGGCTAAGTTTCTTCAGTACTAATTAGGCACACTGGCAGTCTCAGCTACCCCTCTGTGGATTTGCGTTTTCCCTTCCCTTAGCATCTCTACTCTGTTGTCAGAACCGAAGGTGAATGGATACACTGTTATATGATGTGTCAATGTGGACACGAGATATTGGTATGTTTTTTGAATGTCAGCGCGGTGCTTCCTTGGACGTGGACTCATAAACAAGGCTTTCGGCAAACCCAGTTTGGGTTGCTTACGTGGGTTTTGAAGCCTTTGATTGCTTTTACATGCTTATACATAATCAGAGCATATAGAAGGCTCGTATCAATCTATGGAGGTGGATTGAACAAGTCAAACCTTTAACCAGATACAGATACTACGGTTGACCGAGGAACGATTCACTTTAAACCAGATTTTTGTTATAATTGTCGTTAGTTATATTTAGTTAGTATTATGTGTGTGTGTGGTGTGTTGTGGTGTGTGTGTGTGTGTGGTGTTGTGTGTTGTGTGGGTGTGTGTGTGTTGTGTGTGTGTGTGTGTGTTAGTGTGTGTGGGTGTGTTGTTGTGTGTTTTGGTTTGTGATGATGTGTGCATGTTAGTCTCGGGTGTGTGGTGTGTTCTGTGGTATTGTGTGTACATGTTGGCGTTTGTGTTCAATGTATGTTTGTGTGTGAGTATAAATCATTTAAATGTATCGTTTTATTTATACATGTGTTCTATTTCATCAAATCAGAACAGTTTAACTGATAACCTTTATGAAGCTATTTTTGACTCCTGCTTACGGCATCTCCGTTGCTTGTAATCGCCCACTAATAGCACACGTATAAATGCTTTTTTGGTATAAATAGTATTCTGCATCGATGACCGGCTCTCTGCATTCTCACTATTTGAACCTTCATTCATACTGAAGTGCATTAGCCACAAACGGTACATCACTTAAATGCCAGACATGATAGACCTCCGGCCCGAGATTGCTTTTTCCCTTCCGTCTGCTCATTGTTTGTTTTGATATGACTTAAATGCAGCAGAGTGCCTCGATGCATTACTTTGTTGTACTTGTACTAGAATACCATAGCTAGGCGGTTTGACAAGTGACAAACGTCGTCTGCTTTGCTTCTGCTGCCAGGGACTTAGGAAGAGGGAGCATCCTGATGCATATGGATATATTAAGTTCAAATCGGACTCTCTCCTGCCTCTACTTCACTGAATTCTTGCATAGGAGGTAGAAGTCTTGTTTAGAATGTGAATCTTCCAGCCTGTGAACAAAACTCATCACATGGTGGTTCTTTTTCTCTGAGAACGTGGGAACCTGAACCTGGGACCCAGCGGGTCCTAGTGCCGCCGGTGACTTCAGAGGTGTATATCAGCCAGGCAATGCTAATGTTGGAGGTCGTTTTGAGCATTTCGCTGATTCCGGAGATCTGGTATATCACAGCGTCCAAAAGCCATTCTGTGCATGCACGGTAAGTGTAAATTCTTACTAAAGGAAAAGCTCTGTTTTGAGAGTCTGTGTAATGGGCGCTGTATTACGTTGTACACTGTGTTGATGTAGTCATTGCTCTGCGTCCACATAAGGGGCAAATGAACCAACTCCCGATCAGCTATTTTTCAAGCAGTTTATTTCTGTAGAACGATGAGTTACTCTGTGATAGAGAATCAGTGCGTTACAGATGGAAAATGTGGATTCCTTGAACCGCAGATTCAGGCGGTGATTAACGTTTGCTTATTTTATATTTCAGGTATTTCTAGCAAATTGTGACTGGTATTACTGTGCTCCATCCCGACCTCTGCAGGGCCTTGAACGACGGCAGCCGGAGGGATGCTCAAGGGATAGCTGTGGTTGAACTACAACAAACCCGTCATACTTCATGTGAATCTGTTGACGGCTGCAGTCCAATAATAGTAAAAACAACTATTCTCAGAGGTCTCTCATCCCCAGGGTTACATCCTCAGTAACATATGTAAGTAGACATGTTCTTCACCTGGAAATCCAACGTGTCAAGAATACCAGTATCTTACAACACTGAGATAAACTATCAATTGCAATGAAAGGATTGTTTAAATTGGTGGGGTTAAATATAAATGTCCGCTGCAGGCGCTACTCTTGTGAACACTATTTTCCTATCAGGTGATCTCGACGCACCATGACATTCACGTATGTTCATTTGCTAGTATATCATTTAGATGAAGAATCTCTGGTAATCCAATCTTTGCCCATTTCAACAGGAAGCCGTCTGCTCTTTGTGGACAGCTCTGATATCAGTTCCTTCATAGTACGCAACCAATATTCAATATACTACGTCTCGTGGGACGAGCCCGCACACCCACGATATTACGTTTGAGGTGTAATTTCCAATTGCACCATTGCTGAGATTCAGGGACAATAACACTAAGGGCGTGTCACACAGAGTTTTTTTTCAGGTGCGAATGATGAGGTGTTTGACATTATATTCCTATGATACAGTGTTTTTGTATAACCATCTGAGGTGCTATAAAAACACCCCTACCGAGCGAGGAGGTTTTTTTCGCTGCTCTGGAGAAAACAGCACCGCATCAGGTCAGTTTTTGTGGCAGCTGACAATGAACGAGAATTGCGTCACTAGGAAAGTCCTCAAAACCAGCCATATTGTTTAATATGATTTGCCTCATGGGGTGTCTTGCTTTATTATTGAGGCGCACAATGCCACCAACAGGGGTTTCAATTGACTCTTGTCGCAGTGTAGCAATACCCGCACTGACCGAGTGCATTATCAACTGTTAGTCCTCTTGTATCAAACTTGAATGCACCTACTGCCATGGCGTCCCCAGTTTATATGCACACCAAACGGTAAGGTTCGTCGTTTCCTCGCGTTGGCATCTAACGCCAAAAACAAGGGCTTAACTTTTCTCCATCTGACATCTGCTAACTAGTTAACATGAATACATATAGGTAGTTCAACCACTTTGATAATGTTAACGCCGATTTGCAACGTTACTATGTGCTCTAGAACATGTGCTCTAGAAGACGAGACAAACCCCCCTGTCATTTTTTTAGTTGGGAAAACGCTCTGGTCAGGTGTTTTTTTATATTAAAAATCCCTTAGTGACACCACGCCTAGGTACTTTCTATGCCATACATGTAGTATTTTAGCATCTTGTTTGTTGAAGAGGAAGCATCTGAGTTGTGACGTGTCTTGGTCTTGTTTATTTCAGTTAAGGGTTTCAGTTGTGATGGTCTTCAGTGTGGTTTTTTGACTTGGTCTTGAACGGGGAAACTATTGGACAGATTTAAATGGTTGCATTGCTGCGTATCTGGTTCTGTATGGCTGACGCAGGGAAAAACATTTTAGGCAAGCAAAAAACGTTTAATATTATATCAGATGGCGATAAAAAGCAGTACGGATGGGAATAAAAAGCGGAATGGCTACAAGAAAAAAGAAAGAAAAAGATGGGTGGAACACAGGAGGTGATTCAGTAGCCTGGGAACAGGCAGTCTGTTACCAAGGAACTGCAGAGCCTTGTCTGCTCTGGCGATACTGCAGGACTCTCTCCCTTTATTTTTGTTACACCTTTGATCTTGTTTTCTTAAAATTTATCAGCGCTCAATCGTATTATCTATGAAAAAACCCCCCCCAAAACAAAAAAAAAGGCCTTTCCCCCACTCCTGCCTCTCCGGGGCACTTGATTGAACATAAAAGGGATGTTGACAGCAGGCCAGGGTGTCTTATTCAGCTCTGCATCTGGTAAACTTTGTGTGTGATGTTCTGTGTGGGTAAGTGCTCCCTCCTTCAAGTACTTCTTCCCGGACTCTCATTTCACGCCAAAATATGTCCCTGTAGCTACCTGCCTGCCCAAGGTTATTATTGGCTTGTCCACATCCATAGTGGACATAATGGGGGGGCACGCAATTAGTCACTATGGACACGCCATCATGTGCTCGTAAATGTCTGCAAAAAAAAATTTGCAGAGTTGTTGCTCTGCAAAGAAGAACTGGGAACTTTCCTTGATTTTCTGACACCTGATTTAAGAGAGAACCGTTTACAACTTTTGTCTGCAAATGGATTCAAACATACCAGAACAGAATTTGTAAATGTGAAGAGTGTAAAAAGATATCTTCATTTTACCCTTGCTGCGTCACACATTCTCTGTTATTTGTATGTTTATTTACCGTATGTATTGACTCCAAAAAACATATTTATGGCGGCATCAGGTTACCCAGACTACTGTTACACGATCCTGTTATGGGAAATGAGACA
Organism: Melanogrammus aeglefinus; assembly: GCA_900291075.1. Taxonomy (NCBI): domain Eukaryota; kingdom Metazoa; phylum Chordata; class Actinopteri; order Gadiformes; family Gadidae; genus Melanogrammus; species Melanogrammus aeglefinus. The sequence goes on along the minus strand of OLKM01004402.1, from coordinate 336 downwards.
AAATCGGCCAAAAATGATGGATGTCTAGCAAAACACTTCTTTACCATATCAGTTTTGAGTTCACAAACACTTACTTTACTTTAAGTTGGCTTTTCCGAACCCTTGTTTTTGACACTGCATTGTCCCTCACAGGTACCCAACTGTGTTGATTTCTCTCTATTGGGAGCAGGCTACCTTAAAAAGTTAAGTTTTAGAGGCAATGTTTGCCAGTCCCAACCCATTACAGGTCTGAGGGCTCGGGTTGTGACGGTTTGTCATCGGATGTGCACTGGCTTAGGTTGACCATAAGATGTGAGTGGCTGACTGTTGATTCCTTTCGGATGTTTGTCTGTTTGG
>OLKM01004401.1:0-22689 GCA_900291075.1 Melanogrammus aeglefinus | reverse complement strand
AATCATAAAGACTTGACCGACTTCTGTACTTCCACAAGTAGAAGACTTTGTAGTGGTTCTCTCGGCCATGGTTGAGAGAAGATTGGGGAAAGAATTATTAGAACTTATATGTTAATAAATAAATAAAACAGAATGATTCACAAGTGCCATTGTCGTAACATGGGTTACCACACCCCTTTCTCTAAACTGTCAGCACTTAATCCTGTTTAATGACTCAGCCACTAACTATATGATGCTTACATCCCTATAGGCGCCTCGTATACTTTAATCGCTGTTTTAATACTCAGCCACTAACTATAGTGATGCTACATCCCTATAGGCGGCCTCGTATACTTTAATACTGTTTAATGACCTCAGCCACTAACTATAGTGATGCTACATCCCTGTAGGCGGCCTCGTATACTTGCTTTAAGACCTGAACACCATAGCCTATAGAAACGACTGAATTACTATTAGGACATTTAGCAGACGCAGACTGACCACGCCCCACTGAAACCAGTAGCCCATAGAAACCACTGACCACGCCCCACTGAAACCAGTAGCCCATAGAAACCACTGACCACGCCCCACTGAAACCAGTAGCCTAGAAACACTGACACACGCCACTGAACAGTAGCACATAGAAACCACTGACCACGCCCACTGAAACAGTAGCTATAGAAACACTGACCACGCCCCACTAAAACCGTAGTAGCCCATAGAACCACTGACCAGCGCCACTGAAACCAGTGGCATATAACCCACTGACCACGCCACTGAAACAGTAGCCCATTAGAAACCACGACCAACGCCCACTGAACCCGATAGCAGTGAAACATGACAGCCCACTGAAGACCAGTAAGCCAATAGAAAACATGACCACGCCCACTGAACAGTAAGCCCATAGAACCCTGACCACGCCCACATGAAACCAGTAGCCTATAGAAACCACTGACACGCCCATGAACCAGTAGCTCACTGTAAAACCAGTGTCTCTACGGTTGTTCTCGGGTCCTTCCCTTCCCATCCTGACTCTGAAGCCCTCTGTGGTCACCTGTCCCTCTCTGTCCAGGCTGAAGGAGGGTCCGACTACAGTGCTTGGACCAGAGGCTGTACTGCAGCGGGACCACCCACAGCCCTCCCAAAGTTCGGCCGGGCGCCCAGCTGGGACTGGGCCAGTCTGGGCACATCCACTCCCTGCTGCACTTTTGGGCCCACTGCCCCCGTCAAGCGCTGGAGCTGTCGACGCTAAGTTCTGCGTCACTAAGTATGCGACATGGGGAATGGGGCAAAATGACGGCGTTTTGTGAACTTAAAAAATGTGTAGTGAGGGTCATCTTAAGATGTGTGTTTGCGTGTGAGAGAGTCATCTTAAGATGTGTGTGTTTGTGTGTGAGAGTCATCTTAAGTTGTGTGTTTGTGTGTGAGGGTCATCTTAAGTTGTGTGTTTGTTTGTGTGAGTGTCATCTTAAGATGTATGTTTGTGAGAGTCATCTTAAGTTGTTTGTGTGTGTGTGTGTGTGTGAGAGATTGTCGTCTTAAGTTGTGTGTGTGTGTGTGTGTGTGTGTGTGAGGATTGTCATCTTAAGATGTGTGTGTGTGTGTGTGGGTGAGTGTCATCTCAAGGTGGTTGTGTGAGTGTCATCTCAAGGTGGTTGTGTGAGTGTGTGTGAGTGTCATCTCAAGGTGTTTGGGTGAGTGTCATCTCAAGGTGGTTGTGTGTGTGCTGGTGTGAGATTGTCGTCTTAAGTTGTGTGTGTGTGTGTGTGTCATCTCAAGGTGGTTGTGTGAGTGTCATCTCAAGGTGGTTGTGTGAGTGTGTGTGTGTGTGGGAGTGTTTGTTCATTCTCTTCAAGTGGTTGTGTCTGTGTGTGTGGTGTGTGTGTGTGTGGTGTGTGTTGTGTGTGTGTGTGTGTGTGTGTGTGTGTGTGTGTGTGTGTGTGTGTGCGGTGTCATTCTTAAGTGGTGTGTTGAGTGTCATCTCAAGGGGTTGTGTGAGTGTCATCTTTAAGGTGGTTTGTGTGATGTGTCATCTCAAGGTGGTTGTGTGAGTGTATCTCAAGGTGGTTGTCGTGAGTGTCATCTCAAAGGTGGTTGTGTGAGTGTCATCTCAAGGTGGTTGTGTGAGTGTCATCTCAAGGTGGTTGTGTGAGTGTCATCTCAAGGTGGTTGTGTGAGTGTCATCTCAAGGTGGTTGTGTGAGTGTGTGTGTGTGTGTGTGTGAGTGTCATCTCAAGGTGGTTGTGTGAGTGTGTGTGTGTGTGTGTGTGTGTGTGTGTGTGTGTGTGTGTGTGTGTGTGTGTGTGTGTGTGTGTGTGTGTGTGTGTGTGTGTGTGTGTGTGTGTGTGTGTGTGTGTCATCTCAAGGTGGTTGTGTGAGTGTGTGTGTGTGTGTGAGTGTCATCTCAAGGTGGTTGTGTGAGTGTCATCTCAAGGTGGTTGTGTGAGTGTGTGTGTGTGTGTGTGAGTGTCATCTCAAGGTGGTTGTGTGAGTGTCATCTCAAGGTGGTTGTGTGAGTGTCATCTCAAGGTGGTTGTGTGAGTGTGTGTGTGTGTGTGTGTCATCTCAAGGTGGTTGTGTGAGTGTCATCTCAAGGTGGTTGTGTGAGTGTCATCTCAAGGTGGTTGTGTGAGTGTCATCTCAAGGTGGTTGTGTGAGTGTCATCTCAAGGTGGTTGTGTGAGTGTCATCTCAAGGTGGTTGTGTGTGAGTGTCATCTCAAGGTGGTTGTGTGAGTGTCATCTCAAGGTGGTTGTGTGAGTGTCATCTCAAGGTGGTTGTGTGAGTGTCATCTCAAGGTGGTTGTGTGAGTGTCATCTCAAGGTGGTTGTGAATGTCATCTCAAGGTGGTTGTGTGAGTGTGTGTGTGTGTGAGATTGTCGTCTTAAGTTGTGTGTGTGTGTGTGTGTGTGTGTGTGAGGGTCATCTCAAGGTGTGTGTTATTGCGTATCAGGTTTGCAGACACTGAGGTGAGGCGTGTTGCTGTGTGTTGGATGAAGGGAGCACAGACGATGAGCTGGCTGACTACCTACCCAGGTTGGTGCAGGTAATTGAATACAGGCACCTACCCCCTCTGGGGTTCATCTCTACCCCCTTAGCCCACTGGGGTTCATCTCTACCCCCTACGCCCACTGGGTGTCATTCTAACCCCCTACCCCCCACTGGGGTTCATCTCTCCCCCACTGGGGTTCATCTCTACCCCTACGCGCCACTGGGTTCATCTCTACCCCTACCCCACTGGGTTCATCTCTACCCCCACTGGGTTTCATCTCTACCCCCTACGCCCCACTGGGGTTCATCTCTACCCCCCTACCCCCCACTGGGGTTCATCTCTACCCCCTACCCCCCACTGGGGTTCATCTCTACCCCCACTGGGGTTCATCTCTACCCCCTACCCCCCCACTGGGGTTCATCTCTTACCCCCCACTGGGTTCATCTCTACCCCCACTGGGGTTCATCTCTACCCCCCACTGGGGTTCACCTCTACCCCCACTGGGTTCATCTCTACCCCCCACTGGGGTTCATCTCTACCCCCCACTGGGGTTCATCTCTACCCCCCACTGGGGTTCATCTCTACCCCCCACTGGGGTTCATCTCTACCCCCCTACCCCCCACTGGGGTTCATCTCTACCTCTCTGCTGTTATTTTATTTATATTTATATATTTATTTGTTATTTATTTATTTATATTTATATTTGTTATTTTATTTTTCTGTTGTTATTACTTGCTGTGATTCATCACTCACTAACCCTCCACTCTATAAATAAATATAAACTAAACCGTTCATTTCTATGTGGAATGTAGTTATTTATTTTAATAACCAGAATAAGTACATTTTCTGTGCAGAACAGTCAACTTATGTCCACTCAGAGTCACTTGGCTCTGAGAGAACCTGTGCTCCCATGGCCATGTTTGGCAGAACTGATTTAACAAAGGCTTTTATCTGAAGCTACTTCACGCTGCTGGACCAAACTCTGAACATTTTGCCTTTGGAGCAGACCCTCTTTGCCAACACGCTATCTTGTTCAGTCTGCTTTCTAGTCGCTCATCCATTTAGATTCTCTCATTGTCTTGCTCTGTTGTCTATCTCTGTCTCTCTCGGTATGTCTCTCTGTTTAATGTCTCTCTCAATCCGTCCCTGTCTCTCTCCCCCGTTAGGCGCTGAAGTTTTGAATGTCATCTCAAGAATGCGCTAGTCATGGCATTGCTGTCCAGAGCCCAAGGAAACATCAATATCGCCCACTATCTATACTGGTGGGTACTGAGAAGGGCACATGACACTAGATTCTGAGAAGGAGCAGTATTCCATGTGTGGCAGAGTTTGGTAGGCATGGTAATGCCTTAAAATCTAAATGAACACTAAACATGTTTCCAAATAAACAGTAGCAAAATCCACCTTCAAAAGCCCCTTTATGGCCCAGACTTTGCTGGAGGGAGGCCGTGGTTTAGATCGCCTACTTCAAACTAATGCATCGAGTTAGTCTTTTTAAATATAGACTTGAAGTGGATGGAGATTCTGTTGCCATTGAAAGCTGTCTCAGCCTCTCCTGTCTATATGGACACCAGTCTCTTACCGCAAAGCCCTGTGTCTGCTGCCCCCTGCAGGCTGCTGAGGGACGCACTGGAGGACCAGGCCTGGAGCCGGCGCTACGAGCAGGTGCTGGGGGCCCTGATGTGTCTTTGCGGGGCGGGGCTGAGGGCCGAGCTCGACAGGCAGACCAGCCTGGTCAACCTGCTAGCGGGCGTGGCTGAGAGGGTCCGACAGGCGGGGGGCTCTGCGCGCCAGGTGAGTGTACTGTGTGTGTGTGTACGTGTGTACCACGGTGCACACCATATGGTACAGCCAAGCTATGCATCATAAAGTCAACAACAGAGTATTATTGGTTTTGTTCTTCAATGGTGAACTGATGGTCAATAGTGAACTGATGGTCAATAGTGAACTGATGGTCAATAGTGAACTGATGATCAATAGTGAACTGATGATCAATAGTGAACTTATGGTCAATAAGGAAATAGTGAACTGATGGTCAATAGTGAACTGATGGTCAATAGTGAACTGATGGTCAATGGTGAACTGATGGTTAATGGTGAACTGATGATCAATGGTGAACTGATGATCAATGGTGAACTGATGATCAATAAGTGAACCTGATGGTCAATAGTGAACTGATGATCAATAGTGAACTGATGGTCAATAGTGAACTGATGATCAATAGTGAACTGATGGTCAATAGTGAACTGATGGTCAATAGTGAACTGATGGTCAATAGTGAACTGATGGTGAATAGTGAACTGATGGTCACTGGTGAACTGATGGTCACTGGTGAAGTGATGGTCACTGGTGAACTGATGGTCAATAGTGAACTGATGGTCACTGGTGAACTGATGGTCACTGGTGAACTGATGGTCAATAGTGAACTGATGGTCAATAGTGAACTGATGGTCAATGGTGAACTGATGGTCAATAGTGAACTGATGGTCACTGGTGAACTGATGATCAATAGTGAACTGATGGTCAATAGTGAACTGATGGTCAATAGTGAACTGATGGTCAATAGTGAACTGATGGTCACTGGTGAACTGATGATCAATAGTGAACTGATGATCAATAGTGAACTGATGGTCAATAGTGAACTGTGAAAATGAAATAGTGAATAGGGCATTCTGGGAGGTTGTTTATAGTAGGGGTAAGGAGGATCAACTCCCAGCTCTAAGGGTCAATGTTTGATTCTCAAGGTCCGCTGCTGACCTGAATGCACCCTTTGTAAAAAATGTCTGTTAAATATAAAAGGTACCATGTACAATCTACCATTAGGTCCACTTTGGATCGGAGGGGTGGTGGGAGGGTCTGAGGGGGTCTGGTCTGAGGGTCTGAGGGGGTCTGGTCTGAGGGTCTGAGGGGGTCTGGTCTGAGGGTCTGAGGGGGTCTGGTCTGAGGGTTCTGAGGGTGTCTGGTCTGAGGGTCTGAGGGGTCGTGTCTGAGGTCTGGGAGGGGTCTGGTCTGAGGGGGTCTGTCTAAGGGTGTCGAGGGGGTCTTGTTCTGAGGGATCTGGTCTGAGGGTTCTGAGGGTCTGGTCTGAGGTCTGAGGGTGTCTGGTGGAGCTTCTGAGGGGTCTGGTGGGAGGTTCTGAGGGGTCTGGTGGAGGCTCTGAGGGGTCTGGTGGAGGGTCTCGAGGGGTCTGGTGGGAGGCTCTGGAGGGGGTCTAGTGGGGGTCTTGAGAGGGTCTGTGTGGTCGAGGTCTGTGGGTCTGATGGGTCTGGTCTGAGGGGTCTGGTTGGAGTTCTGGAGGTCTGGTGGAGGGTCTGAGGGGTTCTGGTTGGGGTCTGGTGGGGGTCTGGTGGAGGGGTCTGAGGGGTCTTGGTGGGAGGGTCTGAGGGGGTCTGGTCTGAGGGTCTGAGGGGATCTGGTGGAGGGTCTGAGGGGGTCTGGTGGAGGGTCTGAGGGGGTCTGGTGGAGGGTCTGAGGGGGTCTGGTGGAGGGTCTGAGGTGGTCTGGTCTGAGGGTCTGAGGGGGTCTGGTGGAGGGTCTGGAGGGTCTGTGTGGAGGGTCTGAGGGGGTCTGGTCTGAGGGTCTGAGGAGGGTCTGGTGGAGGGTCTGAGGGGGTCTGGTGGAGGGTCTGAGGGTGTCTGGTCTGAGGGTCTGATGGCCCTTTCACACCGCCGCAACAAATCGGAGGAGCCCGTTCCGGGCCGGTTCGGAGCTAGAGCCAGGGTTTTGGTTTCACACCGCCAAAGAACCGGCTCCGGCCCCTAAAAACCGGTTCAACTCAAGCCCCAGTTGTGAGCTGGGCTAGAACGGGAACCGCTTTACACCAGGGGCAGGGGGCGGGGTTATCCTTACCGTCATAAACAGGAAGACAAACGAAGACCGGCATTTTTAAAAACACTGAAGTAAACGATGGACGTGAAGGCGTAAACGCAGTGGACCGTGGAGAAGACAACCTGTCTCCTTGGATTCTGGTCTTCTTCCGAGGTCCAGAACAAGTTAGAGGGAGCAACCCGGACAAAGGCTATCTTTGAACAACTGAACTCGCGCACACGATCATTATCACCGATTCGCTGGATCTGTTGTGTTTGGTTGCCTAAGTAGGCGCCCAAAGCGAGGAGAAAAACTTGAACAGCTGCTGCGTATTCCACCATTGTTGTGTTTGAAACTGCGAGGGTTGCCTGTTAAAGCGGAGACGTATGCAGACGTTTGAAGTGACGTCATGACGTTGCTCTCGCCGGCTCCATGGCTGGCTCTCACCGGTGTGAAACCAACCGGTTCGTAACTGGGATAAGGCTGGAACCAGTTTGGAACTGGCCCTAGCACCAGCCCGGAACTGGCTCTCGGTTCTTTTTTGGTGTGAAAGCCCCAGGAGGGGGTCTGGTGGAGGGTCTGAGGGGGTCTGGTCTGAGGGGGGCTGGTCTGAGGGTCTGAGGGGGTCTGGCCTGAGGGTCTGAGGGGGTCTGGGGGGAGGTCTGAGGGGGTCTGGGGGAGGGTCTGAGGGGGTCTGGTGGAGGGTCTGAGGGGGTCTGGTCTGAGGGGGTCGGAGAGGGTCTGGTCTGGTGGGAGGGTCTGGTGGGAGGGTCTGAGGGGGTCTGAGGGGAGGGTCTGAGGGGAGGGTCTGAGGGTGTGACAGGGTCTGATGGGAGGGTCTGAGGGGAGGGTTTGATGGGAGGGTTTGAGGGGGTCTGAGGGGAGGGTCTGACAGGGTCTGGTGTGTGTGTAGGTTGCACTCCAGGAGGGACTGGAGAACGTCCAGACCTTCTTCCAGAGGAACAGCTGTCGTCTGCCCCTCAGCCCCAGCCTTGTGGCCAAGGAGCTCAACATCAAGGTACACACAGACACACACTCTGGTCTGTACGGAGCATGGAGTAAAGAGTGGAAACCCTTTGATTAAGTGTCTGTGTATGCATGCAGGCCTGCTCCTTCTTCAACTCCAACGCTGTTCCGTTGAAGTTGGCTCTGGTCAACGCAGACCCTCTGGGAGAAGAGATCAATGTCATGTATAAGGTAATGACGGCCCCTGGCCCCAGACATTCAGGATGACCCCTGACCTTATGCCGTGTTGCTGACCTCAGATAGCGGGAGTGACCACTGATAGTCAGGTTCACCTGTGTGTCAGGTGGGAGAGGACCTGAGGCAGGACATGCTGGCCCTCCAGATGATTCGCATCATGGACCGCATCTGGCTGCAGGAGGGCCTGGACCTGCGCATGGTCAACTTCAAGTGCATCTCTACTGGCAAAGACAAAGGTACCGCACCCCAGACCCACCAAAGACCAGGGTTCTGTGGTTCAGACCCTCCTTTACGCCCGCCCGGTGGTGTTAGGAGTGTAACAGGTGCTGTGAGAACATGCAAGCTACTACTGTGTGTCAGTAAGGCCCCACTGCAGGGATGCAGAGTACCATTCCTTTTTGGGGATATATTTTCTTTATTTATTTTATCGTCTGCATTCAATTTGACTGAAAATGTAGCCTACTATTAGCCTTGTGTATTATAATATAGACTCATATAATTGACCATAATTATTCCATCATGAACTCAACTGCTGCCGGTTTCTGGAGAGGGAAGGTTGTGTTCTGTCTGATTGTGCACGGTATTCACATCGCATAAACAGACTGTTGGAATGGGTTTTGGACGGTCATTTATGTAAGCTTATTATAGCACAGCAAAATACAGAAGACTTAGTCAATCCCCCAACCCAAACGCAAATTATCAAATTATCCTTCCAGAAGTCAAGCAATGCTTTGCTATCACAAAGTTATCACCCCCTCCTCCCAATGTATCACTCCTTTAGCCCCAATTCTCCAAGTGGATGCCTGGTGTTTGATAAAGTTCACACAGAAGGTGAGGGGATGACGTGATGAGAGTGTTCTCCCCTCAGGCATGGTGGAGCTGGTGCCGTCCTCAGACACCCTCTTAGGAAAATCCAGGTGGAGTACGGAGTCACCGGCTCCTTCAAGGACAAGCCCCTGGCTGAGTGGCTCCGCAAGTACAACCCTGCAGAGGACGAGTATGACAAGGTACACGGTACAGCCGGCTGTACCCTTCCACTGTCTAAACCATACTGCACCCTTCCACTGTCTAAACCATACTGTACCCTTCCACTGTCTATCTCTTTCACTGTTTACTGTTTCTATCTACTGAACAGGTTATTTAATAGACCAAAGTTTCCTTAGTGTGTTCTTAGTTCCCAATGCAAGCTGTCATAATATTGGAACTTAAATTGAAACTCTGTCGTAATAGTCCGATTTTGGTCCACCAGCCCAGAACTTAAGGTGCATTTACGCCAAACGCAAAGCAAACTTTTGGCACGACCCACTTAAATAAATAATAAGTAATAAATAATGCTGGTGACAGAAAACATTTAAAATTGGTTTTGCTTTTGGTGTAAACATCGTTTTAGGACCACTTGGTATATTGAAGCGTCTTTATGAAGCATTTTTCAAATAAAAGCTGAGTTAACCGATTTTACCATTTAGAAATGACCACTATGTCCATTAAAGCGTTTTCACTCAGCTCTGCCTCTGGTAGACCTACTGGTAGACCTACTGGTGGACCGCCTGGTAGACCTACTGGTGGGCCTACTGGTGGACCTACTGGTGGCCCTACTGGTAGACCTACTGGTAGACCTACTGGTGGACCGCCTGGTAGACCTACTGGTGGGCCTACTGGTGGACCTACTGGTGGCCCTACTGGTAGACCTACTGGTAGACCTACTGGTAGACCTACTGGTGGCCCTACTGGTGGACCGCCTGGTAGACCTACTGGTGGACCTACTGGTGGCCCTACTGGTGGACCTACTGGTGGCCCTACTGGTAGACCTACTGGTAGACCTACTGGTGGCCCTACTGGTAGACCTACTGGTAGACCTACTGGTGGCCCTACTGGTAGGCCTACTGGTAGACCTACTGGTGGCCCTACTGGTAGACCTACTGGTAGACCTACTGGTGGGCCTACTGGTGGACCTACTGGTAGACCTACTGGTGGACCGCCTGGTAGACCTACTGGTGGACCTACTGGTAGACCTACTGGTGGCCCTACTGGTAGACCTACTGGTGGCCCTACTGGTAGACCTACTGGTGGACCGCCTGGTAGACCTACTGGTAGGCCTACTGCTAGGCCTACTGGTAGACCTACTGGTAGACCTACTGGTAGATCCGCTAGGCCTACTGGTAGACCTACTGGTAGACCCGCTAGGCCTACTGGTAGACCTACTGGTAGACCCGCTAGGCCTACTGGTAGACCTACTGGTAGACCTACTGGTAGACCCGCTAGGCCTACTGGTAGGCCTACTGGTAGACCAGATGGGGCTACTGGTGGACCTACTGGTAGACCTACTGGTAGACTCACTGGTAGACCTACTGGTAGACCTACTGGTAGGGCTACTGGTAGACCTACTGGTAGGGCTACTGGTAGGCCTACCGGTAGGCCTACCGGTAGACTCACTGGTAGACCTACTGGTAGACCCGGTAGGCCTACTGGTAGACCTACTGGTAGACTCACTGGTAGACCTACTGGTAGACTCACTGGTAGACCTACTGGTAGACCCGGTAGGCCTACTGGTAGACCTACTGGTAGACTCACTGGTAGACCTACTGGTAGACTCACTGGTAGACCTACTGGTAGACTCACTGGTAGACCTACTGGTAGACCCGGTAGGCCTACTGGTAGACCTACTGGTAGACCTACTGGTAGACTGAGGAGGGTGCATGATTTTGCAGCACCACTAATGCATCATTTTTGCAGGTCCACACATGTCCACACGTGCATCACATTCTTCTTTCATCAACGTTGTGCAGTTTAGTTACAGAGCAGGTGGAGCAGTGAACATGTCCTCTGTCCTCCAGGCCTCAGAGAACTTCATCTACTCGTGTGCTGGCTGCTGCGTGGCCACCTATGTGCTCGGCATCTGTGACCGCCACAACGACAACATCATGCTGCGCTCCTCCGGACACATGTTCCACATCGACTTCGGCAAGTTCCTGGGCCACGCCCAGATGTTTGGGAGCTTCAAGAGGTGAGGCTCGCTGAGGTCTGACCGCAGACCAGCAGGGGGCTTTGACCTTCTGAGGGGAAATCAAAGCAGAAACATTGATTAAGTTACTGCAACTACCGAGCTAAGGTCTGAGGCAAGCTGGAAACATATGACTGAATGGGTACATGAACATTAACCCAAGGAGTTGGCCATCTCCCTGGTGAATCACTGGCTGAGCATGAATGAATCGGGGGTCCTGATGTTTGACCCTCAGAGACCGTGCCCCCTTCGTTCTGACCTCCGACATGGCCTACGTAATCAACGGGGGGGAGAGGCCCACCAGCCGCTTCCAGCTGTTTGTGGACCTCTGCTCTCAGGCCTACAACCTGATCCGCAAGCACTCGGGCCTCTTCCTCAACCTGCTGTCGCTGGTCAGACACACGCACGCATGCACGCACACACGCACACACAGTATCAGCCTTTGGTAATCTGTATTTGATGGTGCCTCATGGCTTGAAGCCTGGAGCTTATGTTGTACACTCCTACTCACGCTCTTTAAAGTGGAAGGTGGTAAATGAAGGATCAATATAATAATTACATTATCAGTGACATATCAATAATGTGCAGTGTTAAGCAGTTAAAAGATACTTGAAATGAAATGTGTTGTTTTGTGTCAAAGTTATCAAGGCGGTTCCAGCCGTAGGGACAACGGTGTGAGGCCCAGTCAGCGGGCACTGGTTATACTGGGGCTGGGTGGTGCACCGTGCATGGTGTTATGCAGCCTGTTGGGTACACAAAGCGATGGTGTTTCAGGGTCCAGTGGTGTCCTGCACCCGGCCAGCAGTACCTCAGCTCAGAACCGCTGGTGTACATTCCTAGCTTGAGTTAATCCTAATAGTGTGTGTGCTCAGTCTACCATGTATGAAGCGTACTGAGTGTGTTTCATCTGCACCAGATGACCTCCTCTGGCCTCCCAGAGCTGAGTGGCTCTCAGGACCTGAAGTACGTGTTTGATGCTCTGCAGCCCCACACCACCGACGCTGAGGCCACCATCTTCTTCACCAGGTCAGTGAGGCTGTTCTGCGCTCAAAATGATGTCTTCATTCATGTAATTCAATTAAGAAAATACATACATGTAGCACGGTATCTCTCTGTCTCTGGTCCTGATCGATAGCGGATCCGCCATATGAAATCAACAATCCCCAAGATCACCAACATATGTAATAATATTAGATTTTTTACAGCGCTTTTCTTGGTACTCAAAGACGCTTTAAAAAAGGAATACATACAGACAGTACATTCAAACAAAAGACAAATAAACAACAACACAACAATGGACCACACTTTAAGAGAGAGAGAGGGGGGGAGATGGCGCAGGAGGATTTGTCAGATGTCGTAGGTGGTCCTGAAGAGATGGGATTTAAGCTGACTTTTGGATGAAAGGAGTGTATCAGAGTTTGGGATGGCCAGAGGGAGGGATTTCCAGAGGGTAGGGGCGGCGATGGCGAAGGCTCTGTCCCCCAGGGTGGGGTACTTGGTCTTGGTGATGGGGGTGAGATGGTTGGCATCAGCGGAGCGTAGGCGGCGAGTGGGGGAGTGGCGTTGGAGGAGATTGGTTAGGTACGAGGGGGCAAGGTGGTTTAGGGCTTTGTAGGTGCTGAGGAGGATCTATGTGCCCAAGTTGTGGCTTCACTTAATAATCACATGCCTGTACAAGGTTCAAGGAGATAAGTTGGATCCGAGCCACTATCGAGGACTGCTACATGCTCCAAGATTTTTATTGCATAATAGTTGAGCGGTTTAAGACCAATTAGAGCAATGTCCACCGATGATGTGATTTTTGTTGTGAAACTGTTATCGACAATCATGAGGGGGAACTTTTCTGCTGTGTTATCGATCTAAAAGCTGCGTATGACTGGATTGATCGAGGTACGCTCTTCAATATCCTAGAGATGCGTACCTGAGTAAAAACGCTTGTCATGTTACTGAAATGTGCAGTGGAGGAAATAATTACTTGATCCCTGACTGATTTTGCAAGTTTGCCCACTGACAAAGAATTTAACAGTCTATCATTTTAATGCTAGGTTTATTAATACAGTGAGCGACCAAATATCAAAAAAAATCCAGAACATCACATGTATAACAATATAGAATTGTTCTGCGTTTCATTGAGTGACATAAGTATTTGATCCCCTATCTAAACATTGGTCAGTACTTGGTGGAGAAACCCTTGAGGGCAAGTACAGAGGTCAGACATGTCTTGAGGTTGATGACCAAGTTTGCACATATCTCAGGAAAAAATTTGGACCACTCCTCTTTGCAGATCCTCCCCAAAACTTTGAGGTTTCGAGGCTGTCGCTTTGCAACTCGAAGCTTCAGCTCCCTCCACAGATTTTCTCTGGGATTAAGGTCTGGAGACTGGCTAGGCCTCTCCATGGCCTTAACGGGATTCTTCTTGAGCCACTGCTTTGTTGCCTTTGCTGTATGTTTTGGGTCATGGTAGTGCGTGAAGACCCATCCGCTATCCTTTGTTAGTGTCCTGGCTGAGAGAAGGAGGTTGTCAGCCAGGGTCTTACGGTACACGGTATCCATCTGTCCCTTGATGCTGTGAAGTCGGCCTTTCCCCTTAGCAGAGAAACACCACACCGCATAATGCTTCCACCTCCGTGCTTGACCTCGGGGATGGTGTTCTTGGGGTCATAGCCCAAATTCCTCTTCCTCCCAACACAGCGCGTCAAATTGATACCTAAGAGCTTGACTTTGGTTCCATCTGACCATATCACCTTCAGCCAAGCATTCTCTGATTCATCCAGGTGTTCATCCAGGTGTTCAAACCTCAGACCGGCCTGTACATGTGCCTTCTTCAGCAGGGGGACCTTACAGGCGCTGCAGGGTTTTAATCCATCAAGGCATAGTGTGTTACCAATGGCTTTGTAGGAACCTTGTAGGAACCAGGAAGTGTTATTGACGGTTCCGCTCTCAGGTTCCTCTGATAGAAGTGTTCCCCTCTCATGCTCTGCTCTTCTTTCGTCACGTTTCATATCACTTCCTCTCTTCTTCACTTTTGATATTATTTTCCAATCCAATCTACTTCAGGTCCTGAGTTGGAAATTGTGGTTGGTATCAATTAGGTTTGGTTAGGTTTTAATAAAAATAATGGTCTAAAAGATCCTGTTCATGTGTTTGTTTACTCCAACTTTTTTAACAAATTGATTATCGAATGTCGAGCTCAACTCGTCAGAGCATGGCTTTAATGCCTCCTGTGTCAGGGGTTGGATTACTACTGGGACTCCCAAGCTGTATGCAATAATGCCCTCTCTGTCTCCCTGTCTCCCTCTGTCTCTCTGTCTCCCCCCGACTGTCTCTCTGTTTCTCTGTCACTCTCTGTCTCCCCGTCTGTCTCCCTCTGTCTCCCTGTCTGTCTCTCTCTCTCTCTCTCTGTCTCTCCTCTGTCTCTCTCTGTCTCTCTCTCCCTCTCTCTCTGTCTCCCGGTCTGTCTCTCTGTCTCCCTGTCTCCCTCTCTCTCTCCTCCAGGCTGATAGAGTCCAGTCTGGGCAGCATGGCCACCAAGTTTAACTTCTTCATCCATAATCTGGCCCAGCTGCGTTTCTCTGGTCTGCCTGCTAGTGACGAGCCCATTCTGAGCTTCTCCCCGCGGACCTACAGCCTGAAGCAGGACGGGCGGGTGCTGCAGGCCTCCGTCTTCTCCTTCCAGAAGAGATACAGCCCTGACAAGCACTACGTGAGTCAGGCTGCTTATGTGACTACCTGCCCTATGACCTCACTGAGATCCCCCCAAGAAAGAGCTAATATTAAGTGACTATGATCAACGTTAAACCAAAATCAATGTTGGACTCGGGTATTTATATGATCAATATTCCAATCAAGTCACACGACTGCATGCTGTTCTCTGTACAAATTGACTCAGTAGTACTAATAACACCTGTGGACCCTCAGTCAACCCCCCCTTAGTGATAATAACACCTGACCCTCAGTCAACCCCCCCTTAGTGATAATAACACCTGTGGACCCTCAGTCAACCCCCCCTTAGTGATAATAACACCTGACCCTCAGTCAACCCCCCCTTAGTGATAATAACACCTGTGGACCCTCAGTCAACCCCCCCTTAGTGATAATAACACCTGTGGACCCTCAGTCAACCCCCCCTTAGTGATAATAACACCTGTGGACCCTCAGTCAACCCCCCTTAGTGATAATAACACCTGTGGACCCTCAGTCAACCCCCCTTAGTGATAATAACACCTGACCCTCAGTCAACCCCCCCTTAGTGATAATAACACCTGTGGACCCTCAGTCAACCCCCCTTAGTGATAATAACACCCTGTGGACCCTCAGTCAACCCCCCCTTAGTGATAATAACACCTGTGGACCCTCAGTCAACCCCCCCTTAGTGATAATAACACCTGTGGACCCTCAGGTCAACCCCCCCTTAGTGATAATAACACCTGTGGACCCTCAGTCAACCCCCCCCTTAGTGATAATAACACCTGACCCTCAGTCAACCCCCCCTTAGTGATAATAACACCTGTGGACCCTCAGTCAACCCCCCCTTAGTGATAATAACACCTGTGGACCCTCAGTCAACCCCCCCCTTAGTGATAATAACACCTGTGGACCCTCAGTTCAACCCCCCCTTATGTGATAATAACACCTGTGGACCCTCAGTCAACCCCCCCTTAGTGATAATAACACCTGACCCCTCAGTCAACCCCCCCTTAGTGATAATAACACCTGTGGACCCTCAGTCAACCCCCCCTTTAGTGATAATAACACCTGTGGACCCTCAGTCCAACCCCCCCTTAGTGATAATAACACCTGACCCTCAGTTCAACCCCCCCTTAGTGATAATAACACCTGTGGACCCTCAGTCAACCCCCCCTTAGTGATAATTAACACCTGTGGACCCTCAGTCAACCCCCCCTTAGTGATAATAACACCTGTGGACCCTCAGTCAACCCCCCTTAGTGATAATAACACCTGTGGACCCTCAGTCAACCCCCCCCTTAGTGATAATAAACACCTGACCCTCAGTCAACCCCCCCTTTAGTGATAATAACACCTGTGGACCCTCAGTCAACCCCCCCTTAGTGATAATAACACCTGTGGACCCTCAGTCAACCCCCCTTAGTGATAATAACACCTGTGGACCCTCAGTCAACCCCCTTAGTGATAATAACACCTGACCCTCAGTCAACCCCCCCTTAGTGATAATAACACCTGTTGGACCCTCAGTCAAACCCCCCCTTAGTGATAATAACACCTGACCCTCAGTCAACCCCCCCTTAGTGATAATAAACACCTGTGGACCCTCAGTCAACCCCCCCTTAGTGATAATAACACCTGTGGACCCTCAGTCAACCCCCCCTTAGTTGATGGACAACACCTGACCCTCAGTCAACCCCCCCTTAGTGGATAATAACACCTGTGGACCCTCAGTCAACCCCCCCCCTTAGTGATAATAACACCTGACACTCAGTCAACCCCCCCTTAGTGATATATAACACCTGTGGACCCTCAGTCAACCCCCCCCTTAGTGATAATAACACCTGACCCTCAGTCAACCCCCCCTTAGTGATAATAACACCTGTGGACCCTCAGTCAACCCCCCCTTAGTGATAATAACACCTGACCCTCAGTCAACCCCCCTTAGTGATAATAACACCTGACCTCTAAGTTCAACCCCCCCTTAAGTGATAATAACACCTGTGGACCCTCAGTCAACCCCCCCTTAGTGATAATAACACCTGACCCTCAGTCAACCTCCCCTTAGTGATAATAACACCTGACCCTCAGTCAACCCCCCCTTAGTGATAATAACACCTGACCCCTCAGTCAACCCCCCCTTAGTCATAATAAACACCTGACCCTCAGTCAACCCCCCCTTAGTGATAATAACACCTGTGGACCCTCAGGTCAACCCCCCCTTAGTGATAATAACACCTGACCCTCAGTCAACCCCCCCTTAGTGATAATAACACCTGTGGACCCTCAGTCAACCCCCCCTTAGTGATAATAACACCTGACCCTCAGTCAACCCCCCCTTAGTGATAATAACACCTGTGGACCCTCAGTCAACCCCCCCTTAGTGATAATAACACCTGTGGACCCTCAGTCAACCCCCCCTTAGTGATAATAACACCTGTGGACCCTCAGTCAACCCCCCTTAGTGATAATAACACCTTGTGGACCCTCAGTCAACCCCCCTTAGTGATAATAACACCTGACCCTCAGTCAACCCCCCCTTAGTGATAATAACACCTGTGGACCCTCAGTCAACCCCCCCTTAGTGATAATAACACCTGACCCTCAGTCCACCCCCCCTTAGTGATAATAACACCTGTGGACCCTCAGTCAACTCCCCCTTAGTGATAATAACACCTGTGGACCCTCAGTCAACCCCCCCTTAGTGATAATAACACCTGTGGACCCTCAGTCAACCCCCCCTTAGTGATAATAACACCTGACCCTCAGTCAACCCCCCTTAGTGATAATAACACCTGTGGACCCTCAGTCAACCCCCCCTTAGTGATAATAACACCTGACCCTCAGTCAACCCCCCCTTAGTGATAATAACACCTGTGGACCCTCAGTCAACCCCCCCTTAGTGATAATAACACCTGACCCTCAGTCAAACCCCCCCTTAGTGATAATAACACCTGTGGAACCCTCAGTCAACCCCCCTATAGTGATAATAAACACCTTGTGGACCCTCAGTCAACCCCCCCTTAGTGATAACAACACCTGACCCTTCAGTCAACCCCCCCTTAGTGATAATAAACACCTGTGGACCCTCAGTCAACCCCCCCTTTAGTGATAATTAACACCTGACCCTCAGTCAACCCCCCCTTAGTGATATAATAACACCTGACCCTCAGTCAACCCCCCTCTTAGTGATAATAACACCTGTGGACCCTCAGTCAACCCCCCCTTAGTGATAATAACACCTGACCCTCAGTCAACCCCCCCTTAGTGATAATAAACACCTGTGGACCCTCAGTCAACCCCCCCCTTTAGTGATAATAACACCTGACCCTCAGTCAACCCCCCCTTAGTGATAATAAACACCTGTGGACCCTCAGTCAACCCCCCCTTAGTGATAATAACACCTGACCCTCAGTCAAAACCCCCTTTGTGATAATAACACCTGACCCTCAGTCAACCCCCCCTTAGTGATAATAACACCTGAACCTCAGTCAACCCCCCCTTAGTGATAATAACACCTGACCCTCAGTCAACCCCCCCTTAGTGATTAATAACACCTGTGGACCCTCAGTCCAACCCCCCCTTAGTGATAATAACACCTGTGGACCCTCAGTTCAACCCCCCCTTAGTGATAACAACACCTCTGGACCCTCAGTCAACCCCCCCTTAGTGATAATAACACCTGTGACCCTCAGTCAACCCCCCCTTAGTGATAATAACACCTGACCCTCAGTCAACCCCCCCTTAGTGATAATAACACCTGACCCTCAGTCAACCCCCCCTTAGTGATAATAACACCTGTGGACCCTCAGTCAACCCCCCCTTAGTGATAATAACACCTGTGGACCCTCAGTCAAACCCCCCCTTAGTGAATAATAACACCTGTGGACCCTCAGTCAACCCCCCCTTAGTGATATAATAACACCTGACCCTCAGTCAAACCCCCCCCTTAGTGATAATAACACCTGTGGACCCTCAGTCAACCCCCCCTTAGTGATAATAACACCTGTGGACCCTCAGTCAACCCCCCCTTAGTGATAATAACACCTGTGGACCCTCAGTCAACCCCCCCTTAGTGATAATAACACCTGTGGACCCTCAGTCAACCCCCCCTTAGTGATAATAACACCTGACCCTCAGTCAACCCCCCCTTAGTGATAATAACACCTGTGGACCCTCAGTCAACCACCCCCCTTAGTGATAACAAACACCTGACCCTCAGTCAACCCCCCCTTAGTGATAATAACACCTGTGGACCCTCAGTCAACCCCCCCTTTAGTGATAATAACAACTGACCCTCAGTCAACCCCCCCTTAGTGATATAATAACACCTGTGGACCCTCAGTCAACCCCCCCTTAGTGATAATAACACCTGTGGACCCTCAGTCAACCCCCCCTTAGTGATAATAAATACCTGACCCTCAGTCAACCCCCCCCTTAGTGATAATAACACCTGTGGACCCTCAGTCAACCCCCCCTTAGTGATAATAACACCTGACCCTCAGTCAACCCCCCCTTAGTGATAATAACACCTGACCCTCAGTCAACCCCCCCTTAGTGATAATAACACCTGTGGACCCTCAGTCAACCCCCCTTAGTGATAATAACACCTGACCCTCAGTCAACCCCCCCTTAGTGATAATAACACCTGTGGACCCTCAGTCAACCCCCCCCTTAGTGATAACAACACCTGACCCTCAGTCAACCCCCCCTTAGTGATAATAACACCTGTTGGACCCTCAGTCAACCCCCCCTTAGTGATAATAACACCTGTGGACCCTCAGTTCAACCCCCCCTTAGTGATAATAACACCTGTGGAACCCTCAAATCAACCCCCCTTAGTGATAATAACACCTGTGGACCCTCAGTCAACCCCCCTTAGTGATAATAACACCTGTGGACCCTCAGTCAACCCCCCCTTAGTGATAATAACACCTGTGGACCCTCAGTCCAACCCCCCCTTAGTGATAATAACACCTGTGGACCCTCAGTCAACCCCCCTACTTAGTGATAATAACACCTGACCCCTCAGTCAACCCCCCCTTTAGTGATAATAACACCTGTGGACCCTCAGTCAACCCCCCTTAGTGATAATAACACCTGACCCTCAGTCACCCCCCCCTTAGTGATAATAACACCTGTGGACTCTCAGTCAACCCCCCTTAGGTGATAATAACACACCGTGACCCTCAGTCAACCCCCCCTTAGTGATAGTAACACCTGTGGACCCTCAGTCAACCCCCCCTTAGTGATAGTAACACCTGTGGACCCTCAGTCAACCCCCCCTCAGTGATAATAATACCTGACCCTCAGTCCACCCCCCCTTAGTGATAATAACACCTGTGGACCCTCAGTCCACCCCCCCTTAGTGATAATAACACCTGTGGACCCTCAGTCCACCCCCCCTTAGTGATAATAACACCTGTGGACCCTCAGTCCACCCCCCCTTAGTGATAATAACACCTGTGGACCCTCAGTCAACCCCCCCTTAGTGATAATAAACACCTGACCCTC
This sequence comes from Melanogrammus aeglefinus, assembly GCA_900291075.1. Lineage (NCBI taxonomy): Eukaryota > Metazoa > Chordata > Actinopteri > Gadiformes > Gadidae > Melanogrammus > Melanogrammus aeglefinus. Next base: position 2,510 of record OLKM01004401.1, on the reverse strand, counting down.
AGTCAACCCCCCCTTAGTGATAATAACACCTGTGGACCCTCAGGTCAACCCCCCTTAGTGATAATAACCACCTGTGGACCCTCAGTCCACCCCCCTTAGTGATAATAACACCTGTGGACCCTCAGTCCACCCCCCCTTAGTGATAATAACACCTGTGGACCCTCAGTCAACCCCCCCTTAGTGATAATAACACCTGTGGACCCTCAGTCAACCCCCCCTTAGTGATAATAACACCTGTGGACCCGCAGTCCACAGGTGTTATTACAGGTTCCCGCGGACTTCGTTTGATTCGACTCAAACACGTCAGGTTGAGATGTTTGAACACGTGATGCTCTGTGGTGACGCCAATCAGCGCTCCCTCCCTGGTCAGTGAACCCCAACAAGGAGGAGAAAGGGGCTTGTTGGTGTTTGTGGATTCCCGGAGCGCTATATCTCTATAATATATAATATCTATATAATCTATAGTATCACGGCCAACAGCTGTGCGTCTCCTGATGATATTATGAACCCCAAGCGACCGCGTGGGGTTCTCGTCTCTGGTTCTTCCACCACATGTGACGGCTCGTAGTGGTGGTTATTGCGGCCAAACTTGTGCAAATCCCTCAATCAGGTTGTTGGCCCGGTCAAATGTGCGTGACCACTGGAGACCCTCCTGGTTGTTTTCTGTCTCCTCAGACCTATGTGGTGAGGCTCCTGAGAGAGGGGCAGAGCGAGCCCCACTTTGTTTTCCGCACCTTCGACGAGTTCCAGGAGCTGCACAGCAAGCTCAGCATCCTGTTCCCCCTCTGGAAGCTGCCGAGGTGAGACCCCCACCCCCGTCCCTCCCAGAGCCCCTCCCAGACCCCCAGGCGGCCACTAGACCACCTGGATTGGGGAGCAGTGTCAAAGTTATCACATGATCGACTTAATCCTTTGTTTATCGGTCGCTGACCTTGTGCATCAAGGAGCATCCAATGAGAATGAAGTACAAACAAGAGGGGGAGGGACCCATTTCTGTGAAGCCTTAAGGACCCAATGATGCTGTCTGTCTGTCCCCAGTCTGTGGTGGTAACCTCCCAGTGCTGTCTGTCTGTCCCCAGTCTGTGGTGGTAACCTCCCAGTGCTGTCTGTCTGTCCCCAGTCTGTGGTGGTAACCTCCCAGTGCTGTCTGTCTGTCCCCAGTCTGTGGTGGTAACCTCCCAGTGCTGTCTGTCTGTCCCCAGTCTGTGGTGGTAACCTCCCAGTGCTGTCTGTCTGTCCCCACTCTGTGGTGGTAACCTCCCAGTGCTGTCTGCCTGTCCCCAGTCCTTGGTGGTAGCGTCCCAGTGCTGTCTGTCTGTCCCCACTCTGTGATGGTAACGTCCCAGTCTGTGGTGGTAACGTCCCAGTCTGTGGTGGTAACGTCCCAGTCTGTGGTGGTAACGTCCCAGTCTGTGGTGGTAACGTCCCAGTCTGTGGTGGTAACGTCCCAGTCTGTGGTGGTAACGTCCCAGTCTGTGGTGGTAACGTCCCAGTCTGTGGTGGTAACGTCCCAGTCTGTGGTGGTAACGTCCCAGTCTGTGGTGGTAACGTCCCAGTCTGTGGTGGTAACGTCCCAGTCTGTGGTGGTAACGTCCCAGTCTGTGGTGGTAGCGTCCCAGTCTGTGGTGGTAGCGTCCCAGTCTGTGGTGGTAAGGTCCCAGTCTGTGGTGGTAACGTCCCAGTGTTGTCTCTCTGTAGCTTCCCTAACAAAATGGTTCTGGGCCGCACGCACATCAAGGAGGTGGCGTCCAAGAGGAAACTGGAGCTCAACAACTACGTCCACAACCTGCTGAGGAGCTCCACAGAGGTCACCCAGGTGAGGTCGGGGGTCAGGGTCCTTCCAGGTTATATATGTGGTAAGAGAAACTTAACAGGTCGTTAGCTGTTAGCTAGCATGGCAATGCTACAGAGAGAAGCTTTGAGAGAAGGGGTGAAACCAAACGCAGTGAGCATTAACTTAAACTAAGAAAGTATAGATATTTGAAACGTATGAGAAGTTCTACAGAAGGTCGTCATGGCCGAATAACCTATTGAGACACCATCCCACCCCCCAGTGGTCCGTGTGTGTACAGATGATCACATCTTACTACATAACAGCAGGCCTGTCGCACCACTTATTCAAGGTACTCATGTGCCAAGCAGCCTGCAGCTCACACACACACACAGCACGCGTGAACGCCTGCATACACCGCAAGCATGCACGTACACACCGCATACACGCACATACGCACGAACATACATGGAATCACACACACACGCATCAAGACAAAGGCAGCGACACATACACGGAAGCGCACGCACACACACACACACACCGTACGTCAAGACAAAGGCAGCGACACACTCGCCAAGCTAAGGCGTTATGTTTTCAAACATAACGGCCCCGCCATCGACACACGAGCAGGTTAGGACTAGTGGTGGATTTAGTGATTCGTTTCCGTGACCCAGTTTGCGTGAGTCAGTTCGCCAAGAGGAGTCGTTCGCGAATTGTTCGTTCGTTCACTTGTTTG